>JAQFVV010003452.1:0-10946 GCA_028023455.1 Epiperipatus broadwayi | reverse complement strand
TTTATATATAAATAAATGGTACAATATATATATATATATATATATATATATATATATATATATATATATATATATATATATATATATATATATATATATATATATATATATATATATATATATATAAATGAGAAAATGTTAATGCAAATCGTCTGTAAAGAATTCAGGTATAAGATTAATTTGTGAATTAGGATAAGCATATTACCAGACAGTGGTTCTGCATTCATTTCCAGAAAATAGAAGGCCTGGATGAAGAGGCAGGACATTAGCCAGATACTAACATCAATAAGAAACATCCAATCAAATCCCTATGAAAGAGTTATGAGAGATATTGGGAGACTGTATCAGATGCATGTGGGCTTAAACCATAGGGTATGGGTCAACCAGACTGAGGAGATCCTTGGCCACATAAATAATACTTGGAATGAGTTTGTCAGGTTTCCTCCATTGTGACTTCACTATGGGAAACCATGCCAACTTATGATTCAGACACCACTTCCATCTGGAGACTTAGACATAGACCCAAGGAAGGATATGTCAAGGGTAAAAGCTAACTTGAACCTGGTGGCCACAAGTTGGAGGAAAAGAAGAAAAGATTCCCATACTTTCCATGTGGTAGATCGGGTGTGGTACACACCCAGCCCAGTAAAAACAGTTAAGTGAAAACAAAAAGGTTTTCTCTTTATATAAGGGACCATACCTGATCAAATGAGATTTTGGAAACAATTTTGTTTTGTTTAAAAAAGATTTTACATTTTAAACTTCATGTGGTCAACACATGACCCTGTTATATGTAGAGGGAAATCATTAAAAGCTAGAACAATTATTAATTTTAATCTAAAATAAATTACAAACAAAATTCACTTGACAAGGTCAATTTAAAAAAAAAAAATTATTGTAAAAATGACAAGATAATTTTAAATATATTGAAGTGTGGCAAATTTAGGAACAATAATTGACACTTATTATGAGATTCTGGGTTAGGTATGAATCATGCAAGACCCTACTCAATTCTGGAGTCTTACGGATGTGATGCTATGTGAATACCATGCCCTCTTTGGAGTCTGACAGGTTTTGAGTTATAGCAGACTTTTGATTTGCATTGTATAGTAGATAGGTTCTCATGCTGCATCAACCATGTTGGGAATAAGAAGCAGCTGTCATCATATGCAACACATCATATATCCAATTGAACAGCCAAACCCACCATCCACTATCCATATTGAGAGATTCCCCCCCTCCCAAATCTCCACTACCACAAATTGTCTGATTCTTTCATATTAAAACAATGACAAAGCAAAACAAAAAATGTTATACTTCTTTATCTACTCAATTTTATATCTAATTACCTTTTATAATACATAACCATAAGTATTAAACCATCAACCTAAAAAAATTCTGAAATATATGTTTATATACTTTGTTTTTTTCCTTACATCAATTGATTTATTTTCCACCTTTTGACTTTGGTAAACTACACCTTTTTCCTGATCATGAGTCAGCTTGACAGCTGTCACTGTTCTTCACTTTCACAATGCCATTTCTGTACAGTTTTCTATGATTCTTTTATTTCCAATTTAGGCCCCAAGCATTTCCATTAAATCTTGTCATTATTTCTCTCATAGTAATTCACATATGTTAGCTATTTTTCTTATTTCAGACCTTGGATTGATGCCAAAATACCCCTCTAAACTTTTTAAGTGCTCATCTGGAGCTTCAGTTATCTGACTGTCAAACACCCAATCCTTTAAGATTTTTTTTATGTTAATCTGGGCCAGTGAGTACTTTGTTGCAGATCTTGGATTGATGCCAAAATACCCCTCTAAACTTTTTAAGTGCTCATCTGGAACTTCAGTCATCTGACTGTCAAACATCCAATCCTTTAAGATTTTTTTTATGTTAATCTGGGCCAGTGAGTACTTTGTTGCAGCTTCTTGCCCTTTTGTTATTTTTACATTATTTCCCAGAGTTTTCTTTTCATTGCTGTCATCTTGGCTTTTATTTATACTTTTTTCTTTTGCCTCATCACTGTCTCTCTTTCCCTCTTGACTATTCTCTCTTTCTATCCCCAATCTCTGCTCTAACTTCTGAAACCTCTTTTTAAATTTATGTTTTATTTCCTGGGATCTTGATTCTATTTTTTATCTAATTCTTTGAATTTCCTCATAATTGTCTCCATTATGCTAGTTTCTCCTCTCTTTTCTGTCTTTTGTTGGTCCATTTCCTTTTATCTATGTCTATTCCTGATTATAAATGCACTAGCTAAATTCCCCCTCCCACAACATACTGTGCTACATATAATTTTTCTATATTCTAATTATTTTTTCTATCCTTCATGTTATCCAATATCCTGATTCTAATTCAACAAACAATAATTTCCCTTTTCTTTAATGCAAATATACTACCACTCTTTATTATTATTATTTCTCAATTTTTATTTCCTGCTCTCAATACTTTCCCCTCTTCAGAGGCTCCATAGGTGGGAGGCTATTGTAACAGATTATGCCTTCTGGCACCACCATTTAAGTACTTCAAACTAATGCTAGATTATGAATTATTTTTTAATGGTTTTATTATTACTGAGAAGTATGATTTAAATATTTATTAATATTTCCCACCCAACATATTTGTGAGTGTCAGTCTATTCTGACTCCAAGCATCAATCCTATGTGTTTATAGGAATTATGCTGGAAGGGATAATTTAAAAACGCCTGGTTGCTGGCTTGTTCAAAGGTGATTGATACTGAAAACATGGAAAATATACATGTGGGTAATGCAGGAAGAATCCTTTTAATTAACTAATGAAATAACTATCACATCCATATATAACTTTTAATTAAATACATAATATGTAAATTAATGAAAAAAAGGAATACTTAAATATTTGTGCTAAAATGTTCAATAAATCATACATGAAATAATGAAAAGAGAGTATTTCCATGTACTCATATATTTAATAAAACAGTAGTATGTAAACATATATTTATACAGACAAGCAAATGAAATAACAATGAAAAAATGTCTAATCATTCCAAGCACAAAGTGAAATTTTTTTAAAAGTGACATGGATCTGATCTAAATATAATAATATTAAAGTCTTTAAATATTACTGAAAATGTGCCTTAAGGTATTTTGGAAAATAAAACATAAGTATTACCTTGGATTCCCTGGGGAAAGTATTTTATGCAGATTCATAAAGAGAATAAGTTCATTCACAACACTAAGCCTACAGACATTGTCAAGAATGAGTATCTTGTCCTAATTTGCTTCTTGAATCAAGGTAGAGAAAGATGCAGATAACCAGTTATGGATTCCCTTTCAATTTTAGTCAATGTTTTGATCATGTAGCAGCTTCAACTTCTTTGTGGGACCAGGAGGTAACAAGCTCAGCATCCTTAAAGCTTTACCCAAGTCTATTCATTTCTAGTTGGCAAATATATATTGTGGCCATCTGAATGGGCACAGGAGTCTAAGATACCTTGTATCTTAGATAAATAGTTATATAGTATTATAAAAAAATGAAATAGTCTTAGAATTTTAAAATTTTTTGAACAAGATTATTTAAGGTTTAAATATGGGTTGTTATGCAGTTTATTGACTACTTGATAGGTATTTATTAGTATTATTGTGGTTAATAGGATATATAATGTAAGGAAGGGGGGTGGTTTGTTAATGAAATTGATATATTTTGTTGGAAAAATGCAAAGTGATCCTATGTTAGTGTAATATTTAGTTGAATGGTTTTAAAATCCTTTATTTATTAATTCTTATCCTTTTTGTCAACAGTTAATAGCAGTTTTGATTAGATTTAATTAAGGTAGTTCAATATTTAGGTTGTAGTGCGTGTGTATGCATGTTTGACTGCATTATGTTTCATTTCATTTTCATCCTTTAAATAACAGCAAACAATAGTACCTTCACAATAGAAACAGTTAAACTAGAGTAATTATCTTAAATAATTAACAAATATATATTTCTTTCCAATAATTAATAGATAGTTAGATCAATGAATTGTTTTACAAATTAAATAAATTATTAATCATTTTTATTTGATGGTTAATTAATATTCATTTTTCTTTCAGGTTTGTAAAAGCTATTTATTTCATTATTTGTATTTTTTTTTTTTTTTGTCATTTAATTCTGAAAATCAAAATCATTTTTTTTTTGTTGTAAAGATTTTTTTTTGAATATGTAATTAGCAGAGCTAAAAAATGCGTGAGAGTAAGCTAGTAACAGGGATGCAAATGAACTGTTGCTAAAGAGAGAGCTTGTA
Source organism: Epiperipatus broadwayi (assembly GCA_028023455.1). Classification (NCBI taxonomy): domain Eukaryota; kingdom Metazoa; phylum Onychophora; class Udeonychophora; order Euonychophora; family Peripatidae; genus Epiperipatus; species Epiperipatus broadwayi. Next base: position 6,673 of record JAQFVV010003452.1, on the reverse strand, counting down.
ACAAAGATCTCCAGTATGTAAAAAAAAAAAAAAAGCTTTGTAAAGAATTATAGCCAAAAAGACAGTGGCTTATATTTTTCAAACAACTAAAGTTAATTGCTGAAGTCAGATTAGAAGAAATATATCATGGAAGAAACTAATTTCAATATGCAGCACTAAACTTTATAGAGGTACTGGGCTTTGCTTATTCTCTTTCAATTTAAACATTCTAAACTAATCTTTTTGTCACTATTGCTCTTGTAAAGATGTATATTAATATCATGCAGTCTATATTATTTTATTTTATTTCAGTTTTAAATAAGAATGATTCACATAAGTATTATTATTTTATCATTAAGCAACATATTTTTTTTTTTGATATATGGAAAACGTGTGCAGAACTGTTATATAGAATACATATTATTCTCACTATTTTTCATGCTATGTCAGGATTATACATAGACTTAAGGATGTGTCTATCTTGATAGAGCATACCATGTTTAAATTCTTCGTAATTAGATAACAATATTCATTTATTGGATATATATCTGGAGCTAATACACATTTATAAATTAAGAAAATAAAATATAACTACTTCTGTTTGAATTGAATTTGATGGACAAAATTGCTGGTAAATTTAGTTCTCTTCAATAAAAATGGAATATCAAATAAAGCATTACTAATCACGGAATTACTAAAGACAATTTACAGTGGATAATGCTATTCAAAATAATAAGGACAATTGCGTATTTAACCCAGAACGGCAGGAATATGTATATTTCTCAGTATAATAAAGGAGAAATTAACTGCTTGTGATTTGGTATCTCAATGGATATGTTATGGATATTGGAAAGTAGTGGGTTTATTTAAGTTAAACTTATATATTTCTTTTTTTTAAGTTATACTGCAGAAGTGCATTTCATTTAAAGTCGGTTTGGAATGTGTCCTACTGTTGTTTATTATAATATCCTGGAGGAAGCTTGGCAAATGAACTTTTTTATTCAGATTACAAAACTAATAACTTTTGTGTTTTTATCTTTTTATTTTTATTTTTATTACTTAACTCATATAATTTATATAATGGATAGATAAGCTTTATTATTATTATGTTTATGTTATAATCTATGTTATTTTGATTTTCAAGACCGTCTCAGAAAATGCGTTACTTAAAAAAAAATAGTACGCCAGGTAAAAATATTGATTGTGTTCAAATAGGTCTTATTATTTTCCTTACGAGGATGAAAGAAATAATTTTAATAATACATTATTAGAGAGGTTTACATTCATTTTGCATTTATTATCTTAAAGTGAGAATTATTATTGTTATTATTATTATTTTTTTTTTTGAATTAACGAACGTATAATAAAAATAGCTTGTTAAATATAAAGAAAGTTCGTTCATAATAATTAGAAGCATTAAATCTTAAAAGTAACCTAAAGTTTATTAAATTAAAAAAAAATTATACCTTAATGCAATATTTAATTATCATATTACCTGCTTAGTGCGTAATTTAGGGTTAATATTATATATATTTTTATTCGCGAGAGTGTGTTTGTTTTGCACAATTGTAATATTTGTGTGATAGAGTATAATTTGTGAATATTTTATGCATAAATTCGTACAGTGTCGTATTTTTTGAGTTGATTAGATTGATATATTATATGTAGGTATTTGTCTAACAGCATGTATTTATAAGATTCAATATTTTTAGAAGCTATGAGAATAGAAAGAAATCTGTCTGCGTTGTAATATTTATAGGGATAAAGATCTTGCTTATTTGATATATGTTAATAATTTCCATGAGTAGAGCCTAGTTTATTTTATATGCGTATGATTAATGATATTTTTGAAGTGATGTTCTTAGGGTCCTGGTGTTGTGAAATTTAAAAATCCCCACCAAATAATGTATTTAGAAGTAAAGGAGTTATTGTTAAAAGATGATTAAATGATGCTTAGGAAGTGATATGACGTTTTTTCTTGGATTCTTGGTGTTGAATAGATGTTCTCCATCAAAGGTATATGTGGAATTAGGTGAATTCTGGTAGAAGTGTTCAGTAGATGTTTATCTGCTCCTCATGTCGATTCCCTTTATAACGTGTTGTATGTAAAATCATAAATTATAGCTTTGTGTTAATTAAAAAGTGGTTAGACAAATTGTTAGATTAATTCTGGATGTAGTACTAGTGTCATATTTATGGAGGATTTACGACATTGTCCGAAATAAATCAATTATGTGATATTTTCTTAATGAAGGGAGAGTTTACAGAAAAGATTGTTTTATAATATTGCTGCTTGAACGTACACACACACGCGTAATATAAATAATATCGCGAATTTGAGGTATAGAATTATGTAATATAAAAATGAGAAACAAATGCTCGGAAATATACTAAATTCAGTTAATAAAGGTATAAAACATTAAGATTTAAACAGGAAATAAGTATTTTAAAATACAATGTATCTATTTAAGTAAAAATTAATCATCAAATCATCAGAATAAACATGATTTTGCTATGTATGAAAGGTATAAGGAATTGGAATTATTATTTAGTCAATTAGAGAAAGTTATTTTGCTGAAAGCCAAAGATTAATGGTTTGATTCATGTTGTCAATCAACTGTAATATCCTCTCAAAAGTATTTATATTTTTTTTTTGATAATTTAATAATATTTTTTTTTGTTGTGATAATAATATGATATTTCATTTATTCATTGTCTATGGATAAAACATCTAAGCAAGTATATGTTCCAAGTCGGGATCTTTAAGTTTATTATTAGTTTGTTTAGATAGGAGGAATCCCAAACTGATTCTAAAGATTTATTTAATAACTTAAAGGTCTATAAAACAAAGACCTATTTTGTAAATATTATGTTTATCCCAATTTATTTTGTTTATTTGTAATAAATGATGTATTTAGTTATTTAAATTTAAAATAACTGTGTCGTGAGTTATTTTTTTGTATACATTCGTATTTCCATTTCCACATCTCCACATTGTATAAATCTATTATAAAACAGATATACTATTTTAAAGTTATCATATTAAATTTGCTAGTGTCTGACAATATTGTATTTCTTAATCCAAACATTATAAAGAGTATTTGCCACTTGATAAACGTATTAGAAAGGTTGCCAAGTCAGTATATTCGTTAGATGATGATATGAGATTAAAATACCCTATCTCTGTCATTATCTTATTATTGAAGCACAGTAAAATATTAGTCAATTGGTTTTATTATATTTTAGCATACTTTATAATTATAACTTATGGGCAATGAAGTTTATTAATTCAACTGTGTTTGTTAAATTCCCTGAGATCTTATTATTTATTTCTTGATTGGCATTAGAGTAAATGTTTAAATTATGATATGCCAAGTAACAAAATTGTTTACGAATATAATTATAGCAAGCTGATATATGTTATACTTGGATGAAGGAAGAAATTAAGTTTAAAGTATATTTTTCATAGACTGTACTAAGTAAACCTTATGATTCTTTATCATACAATCAATTAACAAAGGAATTTACAATATATTGAATGTTTTATAATATTTCTTCCTTTATTCATTTATTATTATATATCTTTTGAACTGCCTATAGCCTCCCACTGAGCTGAGCTGAACATAAACTTAAGTATAGAGTCTCAGTAATAATTTTATATTATATATTATATTGTTCTATTCATTAATAGAACTGGCGCCTGGGCATTTCGTTCATGTAATATATATGTGCAGTGTTGGGAGTGTAGGTTATAATATATATATATATATATATATATATATATATATCTTTAGTTCAGACAACAGTTTTCAGAAATCTCTGATGTACAAAAATTTATTTCACAAACACATAATAGTATGTCAATTCAAACTTCAACAAACTCAAACTCAAAATGACTACTGATATTTTCCTATTTATATCCTTTTTTTTCTTTTCCAGAAAGTTCTAATCTTAAGAATATTAACTATTTTTTTGCATCCTAGCTTATGATATCTGAGTTCCTCCAGCTTCTCTTGTTCTATTTAAAAATCTTTTCCATCTTTCGTTCTTTGTCTAAAAAAAATTTGGTGAACACCTTAAGAAATAACTTAGAACAATACCTTCTATAAATGGCATTCTGCAGATAACAATCTGTTTAGTTTTTTTCTATTTTTTTCTCTTTTTTTATTTTCATTAACATATTTTTTTCCATTTTTTTATTTTTATTAAGAATGTATTACGGCGAATTCAGATATGAAAATAATACATATAATATATGCTTTATAAATGATTCCTTCTATTCGCTCACCAATACAACAATTATATACACACATGTTTCATCAAAATAAATGAGCACAAATTTCCCATTATGGTTGCTTTAACTCTTTATTTACCATTCTAAAAAACCCCAAAATCGAATATGTACAACTTATAGTTAGTAATAATATCTATATATATACAGATTAATACAAAATCCCTTTCTTATGAACAGGGTTTAATTCCAGTCCTGTTACAATATGTATATATATAATGTAGAATTTTGGTTTAAAGTAATCAGATATTTTTATTAGATTGAGAGAAATGTTTCCAATGACTGTGCCTTTTTTTACATCATAATTGCTTTCTATAAAAATTGATGAAGAAATCTTGTTAAATGAGTAACTTTTACATTTGAAAATTGAGATTTTTTTTTAGTATGATGTATTTGACTTGACAGAGATATATAATTACCACGATAAGTTGGAGAGAAAAATAACACTTTATATATATACACACACACAAAACTAACAGCCGTAAATGTCTATGTAATACATAAAATAAACACAATATATTTTATTGAGAATTTCGATTGTTTTTAGTATTAATCGAAGTATATGTATATTACATATATTCTAAATTGCTAATTTGATATTAAGTGCCAAGCTTTCTTGAGACATTTGAAATATTATCTTTATAGATAACATTCAGGTTAATTAAATTAAATTAGTTAATACAAGTATATAACTCACTTTTTGACAAGCGATTTTTGCACAATTGATTATATTTTTTTACAGGACTGAAAATAAAAAGTGAATTCTTTGGTATTTAATCATATCGTTAAGAAATAGACAGTAAAATACAATAATTACTTAACAAAATGTATCACAATCTTGTACATTTAATCTTATGTAATAACTTTTGAGATTATTAAAATTTTAAGTAGAACACGACATCTAAAAGCTTTGCATTAAATATTTAAAAATTCGTCATTTTATACTTCAAAAGAAGTTGAATAAAATATTGAACAATAACAGAATATACAATAAGTTTGATATCAACTTATTAAAAATGCTGTTAGATATATTTAAAATCAAGTGAAGCAAATGTATTCCTTAAATTAAATATATTTAAAATCAAGTGAAGCAAATGTATTCCTTAAATTAAACTAGTAGTATTTTTTAATATCGATGGAAATTCGGAATAAAATTTGTATAGTACTAAGATGATGATGATGATCATAATAATAATAATAATAATAATAATAATAATAATAATCAATTAAAGAAGAATACACATAAAATTTAACTCTTAATAACTACCCTTTAAGTTAAAAACGGAACACATAAAATTAACCTAACTTAATGTATATGTAATTGAAAGGAGTAAACAAGCCATGCTCAGGATATTAATAAACTGTATTCTGATTGTTATCAAGGATTAAGAATATAGTGTTCCACATATTGTTTAAGCTTTTGATGTTTTTAAACTTAAACGAAGGTTGTTAAAAGATAGTTCAATATGCACCCTTTGCTAATTGATAAATTATAAAGATCATATTTTCATCTGGCTGGTAAATTAATTTCTTTCTAAATTTCCATCAAAGTTAAATTATAAACATCAAAAGCTTAAAAAATAAATGATCCATTGTATTCTTGATTTTGATAAGCACACAAAGATTGCTATTCATTCATAGACTGAAGATACTGGTATCCTTTTTTAATTACATATACATTAAATCATGCTAAGTTTGTGTTTAAATATACGCACACATACCAATGAAAGTGCAACTTTCATATTTTTTATTCTTACAGATTTGATACTAGTTAACAAATTTGGGCTATATATTTTATTATATTTTTCAGGTCTATGAAGTGAAATACAAGTTTTGATAATAAATATAGAAATGTGAAAATTTGACTAGTAGTCTCTCCAAGCGATATGAAATAACATCTTCAAATCAAGGCATGTGCTGTGTAGTGATATTGCTTAGGTATTCAATAGAAAACTAAGACACTGTCTTGTCTGTATTGAATTACTACAAAGTCCACATTGGTTTATTTTATATCTTCAAATATTGATTTCAGTTCTCTCTGTGAACACAAAATTTGACACATGAAAATATACTTATGACTTTTATGTACTGCCAAAAACAGTTTGAATCATAATAAATATTTCAGGAGCAGTTTTTCTCAATTTAGAACATTTTTTTCATTTTTATTTATAATCCATCATGGATTAAGATACAAAATATATTGTCTGATTTTATGTTTTAACTCATGATCCAAATTTGAAATCACCTCCCTTTTTTCTGTTGAATTGATAATCTGTCACAAAGAAACATGTCATGATTCAGAGATGGGCCTGCAGGAAATTTATTTTGAGAAGCATTCAATAGTCATCTCTTTGGTGGAATACACTGTATATATATATATATATATATATATATTGTAAATAT
>JAQFVV010003451.1:0-10948 GCA_028023455.1 Epiperipatus broadwayi | reverse complement strand
AATCATGCTCCTGAAATATATGTATATATCTGAGTGCATCTAATGAAAGTTAATATTTAAAATAATTAAAGAAATTTTTAATTCTAGATTTATATTTATAAATCTCATAGACACTTCTCAGAAATATACTGTAATGGATATATATAAATATAAATATATATATATATATATATATATATATATATATATATATATATATATATATATATATATATATATATATATATATATATATATGTGTGTGTGTGTGTGTTACATTTAAATTTTAATACTTAACTTTTTTGTAAATATCTAATACTGAATTAAAATCACAAACATTCAAAATGCATGAATAACAAATTATTAATTTATTAATATGTTTGATTTAAATATTAAAATAAGATAAGCTTTAAAAAATTATTATAAAATTCAAGCAAAGATTCTAATCTTTAAACAAAATATAGTAAAAACTTTTTGATTTTAAAATATCGAAGAGAGTTTTAACCTTAAAAATAAAAATTACAAACAGATCCTTAGGGCAAAATGACCATTTAATGATTACAAAATAGATAAAGAGTTGAGAAGTAGAAACAAAGACTTGTGCTGCTCAACTAAAGATATAGACACAGACCTCAGTGGAAAAAATTCACTTGGTACAAACCCCAAATCTACTTAGCCACAAACTCAATGAACCAATGAAATACAGATATGGAAATGTTTGATGGATCCATGCATTCCAGAGATGATGGTGCCTGAGGTCTATAAAAGAAAAATCCAAAAGAAATTCGTTCAAGATTAGAAAAATCAAATTTTTGGAATTCATTCATCTTTGTTAAAAGTAAAAAAAAATTAAAAAAGCTATTGCCCAGCTGTCACCAAGAATGTAATCAACTTCATTGGGCTTCCTTTAGTTCAGCCAGCTGAAGGCAGCTTTCATCTTCATGGATCCCAGGATTGAACCACTAGTGCCATATGCAGAAATCCTCATCAAACTTCCTAAATCATCATCATCCACAAAAAAGGCCCTCATATAAATTAGATCTTCATCACGAAAAAACAAGCACAGACAAAGGAAGGTATAGATTTATAAATGATAAAATGAAATATAAACTTTCTTAAATTTACAATCTTTGAATTCTATTTGTCTTTAAAATGAACTATAGACTTTCTCTCTGGAGCAAACCTGAACTTCATTTCTTATTTTTTTTTAAATCTTGCAATAATAAAAGTAATAGCTAAAGTTTAAAATGTAATTTCTTAAAATATGTATTGTATTTTTTTTTTAGTTTTATTCATGCTTAATAATATCTGTGTGTAAAAGGGCAGGAATTTGCGATAGCAAATGAATTTAAAAATAGAAACACATATCATTATTTGTGCATTATTGAATTTAAAAGAAAGGAAAAATAAGTCAAATAGTATTCATGGTAAAATAAGTTAAATACAATGTGTCATTTTAAAATGATTTAAAACATTAAACTAAAGATTTCTTGTTAAAGAATTAAATTAATAAATTGACTTAAATGTAAGTTGAGTGTGGGTAGCCACTTAGCCTCATTTAAATATATGTTAGTTTTAAAGGGTTTTGATTTCAGATTATTTGTTTCATAGTTGTGTCAATGCTGGTGGAGAGATATATTGACGTTTACATCAATGTAATGTGAAGTGTGTTCGCACATAAGGGCAAGGTGCCCAACTGAATGCATGACCCCAAAGAAGAAGTCATACCATTGAAAGGGACATAGACGTATTTCCTGTGCCATTGACCCATTCCAGCTCTATAGATTGGGAGGATAAGCATGGCAAGATAGACCACGCTCCCATCGATATGAAGCATTATTCTTTTATTATATTACATGCATGATTCCTTCACCAGACAGATGTACATTCCTGTACTGGATGAAGGTCATGTTTCTTCACATAATAACACACTGTTCAGATGCACATTCCTGTCAGGGTGGTTTGATGCTAACATGTTCACATTGATTGGTTGTGGATATATATCTGGAAGCGAGTGTTGGTGTGGCTGCAGACATCTGGCCTGGAATCAAATGTTTTGATAATCTTCTAAATGCATCATCTGGGTGTACTACCTATGCTCAACATGCTAAAATTAAAAATTAAAGTTAAACACAAATAAAATAATAATAATGAAACAACATAAAGCATAAACAGTGAGGATTGCCAATTCCTCTACAAGCTTTATGATAAATGCTTAGCCAGAGCCAGCACTTAAAATATCTCAGTCAGGAAACACTCCCCAAATCCCTGACCATGGTTTTGTGCTTTGGCACTCCTCAGAGAGGTGTCAGGGTAGGTTCAAACACTAGATCTAAAAATACCAACCCAAAGCCAACATAAAGCATATTTTTTTCTTTTATAATAATTATTTTTCTTTAAGTTCGTGTTATATATATATATATATATATATATATATATATATATATATATATATATATATATATATATATATATATATATATATATATATATATATATATATATATGTAAAGTAAAAATCTTTTGTTTTATTAGTACTGGCAGTGATCTAGTGATTGTTTTTATTATTCTTAATAAAAAAATATATTTTAATAAATATTTTAAGTTTCTGCACCTCTTTGAGCTAGTGGCAAGGGCTGACAGTCAATATAAAATAAAAATTGAATCTTTAACAGCCCATATTTCCCTACTCTATAAATTTTCTAGGTTCAAGTAGCCTAGTGGCGCCCTGTAGCGCAAATACAGTAAGACTAGATTGATCTCTAATCTGTTGACCATTATAATACATATAATTTATATACATTTTACAAAAAAAGGAGCAGGATGAAATGTGGGCTGTGGTAGAATAGTGAAACTCGATCTTAAACTAAGGTCAACTGTTTATATATATATACCATTCTTGCTATTAAAAGGTGTGAAGGTTGCCTTGACAGCAGTTAGAAATATTGGTTGCTATATTTACTGTGAATGTTTAGGTGTTTACTGGTTGGAAACTAATTATATATATATATATATATATAAGCGTTTAGTTTTGTAAAGTTTTTTTAAGCTGTTATAGATTAAGTCACACCATGGTCAGTGGTTATAGCGCATCAATTTCTCTGAATATTCTCCAGGAAGAATGAGTTTGGAATTCCCACAGTACTTATAGAATGCTATGCCATTAAAGTTCTTGTCTATATTTGATGATCAAATTTGCTAACATACCATGCTGTTAGCATCGAGAGGCAGCCCATCAGTATATAATGACAATGATCATTAGAAGAATCTAAGTGACCTGTCTGGCAATAGCAAAGCACTATTATAGAAAAACAATGAGCACTACCATGAAATTTAGTGTAGTGTTTTATCATCTATCCAAATCTTTCATAAATGTTTGTTAAAATAGTGATTTTATTTTAATGTTATAAAATCTCAATTTCCCAGTAACCAATTCTAATATCTTTATCATTCCACTTTCTTTACTTGGGATAATTATTCATTAATTATCTTTCAAATATGTTTTCTTATTGTATTATAATGCACGCTTAATTATTTAGACATATAAACAGGCAAACCCTTTATACAATTGTACCACTCAATGCAAGTCAGAGTAATCTATGGATGCCAAAAGGTTTGTGAATAAAATCCCTATCTAGTACTTACTCATCCAGTATCTCCAAACCATTTTTTAGCTTGTGGATTTTGTCTGTGAGGAGCTTTGGAACTGAAAGCCCTGCATCTAGATATAGGCATCTAATACAATCCTACACCAGCCATCATTTATCTCTACTTAACTACAAAATTATGAGTCTGAAATCAAAATTACAACAATATTTTCAATCCAAGCTTATTGGATTATATAGTTATATAGATCTGAAGTCAATTTAGTACCCATACATGTTGGTGTCTTTGGTTCTTTAATAACCATAACCACCACTATCCCATTAGGCATGATTGGTGTTAAACCATTAAACATCACATAGTAACCATTTCTTATGCTTGCTCATAACTGTTATTAAATCCACAAGCTAGAAACTAGTCTGGGGATATTGGATGAGCAAGTACTAGATAAGGATTTTATGCACAAACCTTTGGACAACCATTGATTACTCTGGCTTGCACTGAGTGGCACTACTGTATGGAGAGTTCTGACCATTTTAGTAACAGTTATAAACACACATAAAAACTGTGTTTGTAAGATGTTTAGTGGATTAACACCAATCCTGCCTAATAGGATAGTGGTGGCTATGGCTATTAAAAAACCAAAGCACAAAAATATATGGGTAGTGAACTGAGTTCTGATCTATATGACTATATAAGTTAATGATCTTGGATTGAAAATATTATTGTTTTCAATTTTAGACTCATAGCTTTGTATTTAAGTAGAAATAAAAGGTGGCTGCTGGAGGGTTGCATTAGATCCTAAGATCTAGGTGAAGTTCTCTCAGATCCAAAGCTCCTCACTGTCAAAACCCACAAACTAGAAACTAGTCTGGGGATATTGGATAGGTAGGCACTAGATAGGGATCTTATGCACAAACCTGTCATCAATTGATTACTCTCACTTGCACTGAATGGCACTACTGTAGGGAGAGTTTTGCCTGTTTTAATAACAGTTATGAGTAAGAATAAGAAATGGTGAGTCATTTGATGTTTAGTTAGACGTATTAAGAGGGATCCACTATTATAATTATCAATTATTCTTAAACATGCTAGACATATCCGTTAATAATCGGATGAAGGAGGTACATTTAGTAAATATATTTCAGTGACTAAATATTTTGATGTATCTAAAAGTCAGTTCAGTAATTCTATCAAAACAAGTATTCAAATCCTTCCTCTTATTGATTCTAATTTGTTTTTTAATTCTATTTGTTATTACAAATTAGCTATTTAAAAGCTGTTATTATCAAATTTGTAATCTGGTCATTAACAAAGTTACTAATGGTTTATAAACAACTTTCAATTTTAAGTAAAATTAAGTTTTTTATTTATAAAAGGGGTCAATATATGTATGTATACTGCAGATAAGATATTTTCATTCCATAAGACTTGGTAATATAATTAATGAAATATATATGTATACTTTAGGTACACTATTCTTTAATTCCAGATAAAACTTATGATATAATTAATGAAATATAAATATATATAAGCAAGTTATGAAATTTATGACTTGTTTTAATTATATATATTATTTGATGTCTGTATTTTAAAGCAATATACACTAATTTTTTAAGTGTCATAGCATCGACCGGGATGTGAACCCAGCAACCTGGGCAACTGCCTGCAAGTACAAGATAGTCGTGCTGACCTCTCAACCACCAACTGAATATTTGTAAAATACAGTAACTAAATAATTAAAATTTTTATCCACTTAAAGAGCACTTTCTGATTATCTCTGTACTCTGTGTCAATTAAAGCTTTGAAATGCTAACTTTCCCACAATTCTGTGATCTTAACGTTTGCTGCTTGCCTGTTAATTAAGTCATGATTATATTTTTATATTAGCATAGCTTCCTTTATTTTTCTTTTATTGTTATTTTTTTCAATTTGCAATATTTTTACACTGTTAAAATTGAAAACAAAACCATAACTACACGATTTATTATGGTCATAAAAAACAGATGCTGAAATATTATTATCCACTATGCAATTTTGTTTCAATTTCTGAACTCATTTTAATACTAGCAAGTGTTCTTTAGTTCTTTTTTCCAATGTACATCTAGATTCACACACACACATACACACTCACACACACACATACACAACACACACACACACACACACACACACACAATATATATATATATATATATATATATATATATATATATATATATATATATCTCCACTGCCACACCTACATATCTATTTATAAATGACACAATTTTTATTTATAAATGAGGCTTCTTTATTTCATTGAGTTATTATTAGACTTGTTTAATGTAGGAGGTGTATAAAATGCAATATCACATATTCCTTTATTAATTTTCATTATAAAATTTACTTGATCATTTGAAATATATGGGGTTAATATCCATATTTTTTATTAGCAGGAGAATCAATATTATTAAAATTTTTATTTTTATATTTTGTATTAAAATCTCTAATAACATTATATATATATATATATATATATATATAAACATTAAAAACAATATATATATATATATATATTGTTTTTAATGTTTTTGTTTTTTGAGGAAGTTTACTGATATGTAACGATATATAAATATGTCATTACATTTATTTAAAATAAAAACTTGACGAAAGTTCTTAATTGATTTTAACAATTGTTCATTTCATATAGCTTATGGTAGAAGAGTCCAGGCCTCTGCTTTCAATTCCCGCGATGCCTCCATTGGAAGGTAATGTTCTGGAGATGGCAATAGCTGGTTCAAGGTATCACAGTCTTTTCATTTTTTTTTTGTAGAGAGTGTGGTATGTGCGTCATACCACATCTCTCAAACTTACCTAACCTTTGGAACTGTCTAGAAAAATGGTATTTCCCTTTTTATATTATCCACAAGGATTCCAATGAACAAAAACGTCACTAATCTATTACTTTCGTTAGGGTCCGAGCACAAGGCTTAGTGCTTCCATTGGTCAAGCTAAGCTAAAATCTCTTTCTTCTCTTATCTAACTTTTCATCTGGACTTTTTAATTACACAGCTTTTAGATAATTAATAAACAATCATTTCCATTTACAGATTACAGGGAATTAATTAATAACTGTTTTTATTTTAACTTACGTTATTTTTTTATTAAAATATTTTTATCTTTCAATCTTGTATTTTTTTATTTAAAAATACGTTCAAATACTTTTTTTCTTTGTTTATGAAAAAAATATTGCCAAAGTTTTAGCATCCGTGCAAAATATATATGTTTAACAAAACATTTTAATTTTAAGGTTTAGTTTTTTCTTTTATTTACGAACTTTGAAGTTTTTATTTTAAAAATAAATGTAACGACATATTTATATATCGTTACAATATATATATATGGTTATAACTTTAGCTAACATTTAACAATTCATTCGAATATATTTCAACATTTTTGCCTTTATCCAATGAATATTTGCAAATACTATTAATTCTAAATAAGAAGGACTTCAAACCTGCCATTTTGTGTGACATTGGAACTTTCGATTTATATGGAATATAATTTCTTTTTACTATTGGTTTAATGGCCTAAAATGGATAAAAATAGATGAAGGTTTAATGTGCATTCAGTTTCTTGATCTTCAAGTATAACTAGAAATCAATGCTATGGTTCTGGATTACTTAATGACCATTAAACCAACTTTTAAAAGGTTATATTCCATATAAATCAAAAGTACCAATGTCACTAAAAATGGCAGGTTTGGTAAGTCCTTCTTATTTAGAAATGACCGTCTTGCAAATATTACTTCAGATAAAGTTAAAAAATATTGAAATATATTAAGATATGAATTTTTAAATGTTCCTACAATTACAATCATGTATGTATAATGTTATTAGAGATTTCCAGCCACAAAAATATAAAAATAAAAAATTAATAATATTGATTCTCCTGCTAATAAAAAATATGGATATCAAATCCCCCATATTTCAAATGATCTGATAAATTTTGTATTAGGAAAATTTATAAAGAAATATCTGATATTGCATTTTACACACATCCTACATTAAACAAATTAATAAATAGCTCCAAAGATAAATATCATATATAAATGAATTTTGTGTCATTTATAAATAAACCTAAATAGTGTGACAGTAGGATACTATAAGTGAATCTAGATGTATGTTGGAAAAAAGAACTAAAGAACCTTTGCTATTATTAAAAGTGAGGTTCAGAAATCAAATAAAATTGCATAGTGGATAATATTTCAGCATCTGTTTTTTACAACCATAATAAATCATGTATTTGACACAGATTGCTGAGATAATTGAAAGTGCTCCTAAGTGGATAAAATTTTTAAGCATTTAGTTACTGTATTTTCAAATATTCAGTTATATATATATATATATATATATATATATATATATATATATATATATATATATATATATATATATATATATATATATATATATATATATATATTTATATTATTATGATAGTTTATCAATCTTTTCCCACTCATAGCAAAAGAAACCACTCTCACCTTTTAATAGCAAGAATTGGAAGTTCATATTTTCCAATGATCCCGCGAATATATATGGACACTTAAAGATTGCAACTTGATTATAGAAAATGCAAATAGTTATATAATGAAGTTTAAATAAACCTCTTTAAACATGAAATAAACATAATAACAACAATGCACATTAACAAATGATCGATATAACATTACAAACTGCAATATTTTTTAAATTGCATTATTTCACACTATTATTTAAAAAAATACATTCCCAGTGTTGAAAATATTGCAGTTTGTAATGTTATAATTGACTATTTATTAGTCTGCATTACAGTGACATTGTTTATTTAATGTTTAAAGAGGTTTGTTTAAACTTCATTTGTATCGATATTCACACTTGTAGCCAAGCTACAATCTCTTAAATGTCCATATTATAACAATCAGATGAATAGAGTCTTACTGCATCTGCACTACAGGGCGCCACTAGGTATTTGAACCTAGAAAATTTATATAGTAGGTCAGATACGTAAGTTAAAAAATTATATTATTTTTATTTTATATTGGTTGATTCCAACCCATTAGCCCATTGTCACTAGCTCATCAGAGTAGTAGAGATTAATAATAATGATATATATATATATATATATATATATATATATATATATATATATATATATATATATATATATATATTATAGTAAACTTACAGTTGTTAATATTGGTCTAACATGTTTTATCTCTTAGGAAATTATTTATAAATATATTTTTTTATTTGACTATTTTATTATATATATATATATATATATATATATATATTATTTATATATACATTTGAGTTTTAAATAATACATACCTTAAGCTTTTGAGTAAAATGCCAGATTTGAAGTTAAGAATAAATACTTATATATTTTTTTATTTTATTATTAAATCTTAATGTCAATGTAACAATTGATAGTTGAGTTAAGCATGAACTTGTACTAACACACGAGCAGATTGATTCGTTCTTTTGTTTTTTAAGGAGAAGAAAAGAAAATCATTTCTCTTTAAATAACTTTTTCTTTTATCAATACTACCGTTCAATGATTGGAATTTAAATATTAACTTTTCCAAATTAATATAATCTGTGGATTAAAAGTCTGCAAGGAAAATATTTAAATTTTCTATTAAGTCTTAAAGGAATAGCAATATAAAAGAAAAGAACGTCTATTTAAGTTTTTTGGAAACTACGTTGTTTTAATACTTCCGTGATTTTTCGGATATATATAAATTTAAGATAATTATATATATATATATATAGGATAAAACAATGTGTTTTGAGTAAAACAGCTTTGTATTGTAAAGGTTTTGAAACCAACCTTGCATGCTATTTTAAAATATTTTGAAATATTGAACGTCTAATGATAATAGAAAAATGAAGATTAAGAACATCTACATTCGAAGAATATTTATTTCTATTTCCATTAATTAAAACATTCAATATTATTAATAGTTTATCGCCGAGACTTAATGATAATTAAAATTATTATTATAATTAATTACGATTAATGATATACGTAAAACATTCTTATTAGGTATTTATTTAATTATAGATTTGATATCTACTATTGACTTTATTATAAATAAGTTTTTTTTATTATTTATTTATATATATATTATAATAATGTTTATATTATTTTAATATGTTTATTATTATTATTATTTTTACTTCTAATAAGATATGGATCATTATAGTCTTTAATAGAAAATTATATTTATTATTAAATATGATTGTTTGAAATCGCCATATTTCATCAAATTAGATGAGATATAAATAATAATTATTATTTTGACTGATACTTTGAAATTATATTATATTGTATTTACTTATAATATTGTATAAGTTTTATGGGCTTTATTTATTAATTATTGATATAATATATAAGTTATATAATTATATATAGTACTTATATATTGGTACATTATTAAATATATGGATAATAACAGTCAATAATTATTAATAGTTACATATATTGATTAATTTTAAAATCCAGATATTGGCTTTATATATTTGTCGACTTAAATTATTCTCGACCTGTTCGAAAATTTATTATAGTATCGAGTCTCATCACTAAAGTGTCTTACTGCGTATATTATTTATTAATACTTTTAATGATAAAATTTCACCGTATTGATTTATTAATATTTTCTTATTATTTATTATATTATACTTTTCATCATATTTTATTAAATAACGATTTACTAATTTTATCTCTTCGTTTGATCATTATCGTTTAATTATATTATATGGTATGTTAAATAATATATTAATAGTAATAATAATAATGATCGTAATTTGACGCTTATATAAAGGCATATAAATAATAACTTGTTTTGGATTTTCCCTGAAGAGAGCTAATTGCAAATTCTCCATGAGCTTGAATATCGTGCATAATGGTGACTGAAAGAGGGATGAGAGATGGATGAACTAGTCTAAATTATATTAAAACTTATTTAAAGATTATTGAGCTAGCATAAAAAGATAGATATAATCATGGACTTAGTATTTCATTGATTCATTTCTAGCATTCTACCTGAAGACCTAAAGTCTGATTGTAGTGAAATGCATATCCTCTTCTAGGGAATTTAATCATCCCCATATATACAACTTAGATTTTAAATATGAATTCATTGTTGTAGTTGAAAGCTAACTATGAGGCATAAAGTTGATGATTTCGGCATTTTTCATCATCGAGGTATTATATTTGGTATATCAGCTGGGTAAATTAGATTTCATCTCCATTATATTTAGTGCCCTCAATTAAGGATATCAAATAGTCATCCATTATAATATATATATATATATATATATATATATATATATAT
>JAQFVV010003450.1:0-10958 GCA_028023455.1 Epiperipatus broadwayi | reverse complement strand
GATACCAGATGAATGTGGCGGAACATATATTGGTGAGACTACAGTCATCCAATTTTAAAGTGCTTGCAAAAACACCAACTGATGATTGGAAGAGAGAGAACAGATTTGTTTAAGGTGGCAGACCTTGTAATTACCAATACACATATGTTCAATTGGGAAAACACAAAAATATTGGATAGAGAAGAAAAGGTACAAAGAAGAAAATTTCAAAAAGCTGCTCACATGACAATGGCAAACAATCCATAAGTTAATCTAGCATGACTATATAGTGTATGGAACTAATCAACTTTGCTCTTAAGAAGAGATAGTGGAGAAATCAGGAGAAAACTCATAGATAAATATATGAAATTTCTACTGACTGTTGTCTTTGGCAGGATGGCTCAGTTGGTTAGAGCATTATCTTAAAATTTAATACTCAAGAATTTAAGGGTCCAGGTTCACTTCCTATGTTAGTGCTATCACTGGTCAGGCCAGAAAGATCTGAAGAAGAGGAAAAAATAATACCTCTCAAAACATTGTGCATATACTAACCGGTGTGTTATTACTAACAGTTGAATGTATTTGGAATATTTAAATAAAGTTAAATTTTTCTAAAGGCATTCATTATTCAGATGATGAAAATAGTTCATACAATAAATAGAACTAAAACACCATCATTACAAATCTTCAGGAAAACATTATAAAGTGGATTGGGTTTTTTAATTCAGTTGCCTTTTTGCCATTTCTCTTATCTTCTCAAAGTCTGATGTCTTTTTTAATGGAATTCTTCCAATTTATGCAGTCATCATTTGAAACTGATTTACAGTTATAAGTAACCAAATAAAAGTTATCTTCAGATGACAGTCTGGATCTTTAACCAGTTATTCATATCATGCTCCTTCTTTATTGGTCAAACTTTGGATTGGTTAATGCTTTACAGCTTCTTGGGTATAAAGAATATATTTTTGTCTGTCATGCATGCAAAAATAAAAAAGAAAGTGTATTCACTTACATATCCACACATTCATCCTATCTTTAAAAAAAGCTGTTGTTTCACTTAAGAACTAGAATGCATGTGAGAAAAAAGGCTATGATATTTTCATGATAATAAACTCACTATCAATGGAAAGAATTCTCCACATAAGCTGATGCATATTGGAAAACAGTCCAGAATAATCAAATGCTGATAATAATTACAATAATAAAAACATACGAAGTAACTATCAGAACTTTGTTCTACTTGGTTTCTTTTTGAGATGTCACTCTTTTCAATTAATAGCAAGTTTGTGTTTGTATACTTTATTTTCTATGAATTATATTTGTTTTTATTCAGATTTTAATATTCAAAACATTTCATACTTATTATTTTCAAAGTTTGTATTGATATAATGAAACAGATTCTCTTATAGACCACAGTTCAATAGATATGTATTCCTGATACTGTGTCTACATATATATTTAAAATTTAAGGGGGTGAAAATGAATACTAGCAAAATTTATTTATATAAATATTTATTATAAAGCCTGAATAATATTTACTAAGGCTGTAACCTCAAGAATATGCGCATAAAAATGTGATAGTAGGACTTCTACAGGTCTTAACCACAAGCTTACATTTTGGAAGAAAAGAGGGAAACCTCAAATGATTTAAATGTTAAGTAAATAATAATTATATTTTAAAATAAATTATTTAAAAATAGATAAAAAAATCTCTCTAATACAAATATCATATGTTATTTAATTTCTGATTCTGTCAAAAACCTAAATATTTAATTCAACAAAAAAGTTGTTTTGTGCAGACAAAAGTGTTTTATTTTAAGAAACACACAATTATGAAAATTGTTTTCAATATATTTTGTATTTAAAATAGATTAAAAATAAAATTGATTAAAGAACTATTTTGAATCTACTTTGTTTTAATGAAAGATAATAACCATTGTATTACAGTTGTAATCTTGTTTTCATTACTTGTTTTTATTAATTAAGAAGAAATAAAATAATACCTAACTTTAATTCATCTGCTTATCAATCTGTATATTTCTCTGTATAGGCTATAAATTCTAAAGTTTAATTTATATAAAAAAGCTTACATATGCAAGAGAAAAGTTAGTGTTGATATTGTGACTTATAGTTTAATATGTATGTAGAATATAACATTTTCTATATCTAAAATTTGAATAGTATAGAGACCAAAACTAAGTAATGATTACAACTTCTTTCTTATTTGTCAGTTAAAACTAAAACATGCTATAAGGAAATCCATTAATGAAACTATTTTACATATATATGGAAATACAGATAAAAGAAATCTACCAATGATAGAAAAATATCTAGAAGTTATATATATAATGTAATTGTTGGACATATATTAAATATAGTTTGGAATATAACTGAAAGCATGCTGGTGAGAATATACTACAATTTATATATTTATACAATACTTTCAGCAGTTATTCATAATTCATTTGGATACCATCATATAGATTCTTCCAGAACCTGGAAGATAATTGAAATTGAGTTTAAATTCCAATTTTCATTAAAAGGTACCATTTTTGTTGTGAGTGCAGGAAATGTACTTTGGAAAGCAATATAATGGTATTATACATAAAAACTGTAAGACATATGTTAAACCATTACCATTCCAGGCTTCTTTTTTCAGATTTATCTTCATACACTTTCTTTTTTCACTTCATCATTTTGCTAGTTACTGCCAACATAGGTCAGGAGGTCATGAATGATGTAGTCATTGATTGAAACCACTATTGGACAACATTCACAAAAGATATTAATTTTATATATAAAACAACACCTTTATTAAATATCCTCTTTGTAAATGTCCATTACACACTTCAAATTTATATATTTAAGATCTATAAACTTCCCAAAGGATTGTTTTCTATTCTTTTATCAGGTTTCATAAAGGTATTATCCATTAATCAGACCTAGTTTTAAATAATCTTGACTTCTTATGCTTTATTGCTTATACTATTTCTTTCATAGAGTAATTTACAATCTAAAAGATTGTAATAGTATCTAAATAAATGAATCAAGTTTGTTCATTTGCTTGACTCTAATGTAGCACTAACAATGTCATGAATATGTTCAACTCATGTAAAAGAACATGGCTAACAAAGCAATATAGCTTATTTCACATAAGTTTTTAGCAATGTACTTCAAAATCTTCACATGAATGAATGATTTTCTCTCAGCGACAATTAATTTGTTACATAATACTGTTTGTTGTGTTAATATTTCTCTCCTCCTGTTAAATCTTCCTATATTTTGAAATATGTTTTGATCTAGAAAGATCATTGCAAAGTAAAATGAATATATATATTTTAATAAAATTAAACGAATAAAGAAAAAAAGGTTTTAAAAAAATTGTACGTGTAATATATATAGATTTAAATCGTTGAATGTTTTTTTATTATATGAAAGTCATAATAGAAGTCTATGAAAACATAAGTAAATAACTTTACAGACTCCTTCTGTTACATCAGTCTTTTCAAACTTGCTATGTATCTTCTGAACATATATGTAAATTTTCCAGATGAATTTTTTTAACAAAAATATAAACTGTTTTTAATTTTGTAGAATATTAAATAATGCTGATAATTTTATATTTCTTGCCAACAACATATAAGAGAAATTTGCAGTATCATTAATTTTTCTTGAACTTTGATAAATCCTTTTAGTTAATGATCGGAAAATGATTAATCATAGATAAACATAGGAAGTGATAATCAGAATACAACTTTAGAACTAAGGCAGACAATTGACGAAAGAGATCCTAGAAGTTTTTGCTTATTTACTCATGATTTTTCTTTTACTTATCAATATTTCCTGTTTTCTAATGCTTCTCTGTGACTTGAATAGCAATTTTGTTTTAATAGCTAACTTTTCTGAAGAAAAATGTGGAAATAATAACGTTATTTATTGGTGATTACGATATAATCACAAACTCATGAAAAACATTTATAATATTTATTAATGAAACAAATATACAATTGCATATTTACACTATATATATTATACTTTTGCCTGATACATTGGTTTGATATAGCATTAATTACCATGAAACTATAGAAGGAACTTCAGGTGCCCTTATAACTTTTTCTACCATTTTCAATTATACTGTGATAGTTCACCTTGTGCCTAGTATCAGGATACTTTTAGTAACAGTGACAGTCTGCCTAGTGTCTAATCTAGATTCTAGCTGCTTCCAATTCTAATGTGAGCTTACCTCTCTGCATTAACCATATAATGAGCATATATACTGTCATTCAGTTTTGACAGTTGTTGCCTAATTGCATCTCCAAATGGGTTGACTATTTATGGCCAGATCCCCATCCATGATAAGAGCAATTAGATTCAGTGAGCACGATCTCTTATTAACACATTCTTGCATTTGGATGTGTATTATTTATTTATACATACATTGGTCCATGGTGATGAATGCTCTATCTGATCAAAATAACATGGAATCTGGATTAGTCCATTATTTGAAAACAAGGTGAGATGTAACAAACAATTTAACATATTTGAGCTCTCATAACACAGCCAAACTAACATAAAGAGTGAACAATAGAATGATTTCCTGAACAAAAGTTCTTTACTGTATATAGTTTCAAGGAATAAATTTTAAAATAGAATGCAATAGATTATTATTATTGTACCTTCCATGAAAATTAAAGCAAATTGGGTTTTTTATTGCAAATATTCTTAAATCTAATTAATTAATTACTAGTTTGTTTGTTTTTTTAAAAAACATATTTAATTGAGGAAATCAATAGACTCATTTAAAATTGCAAAAATAACTATCCAATTAATAAAAAAATATTTAGTAAAATGTTTTTAGAAATGAATGTATAAAATTTGTTTGGAAATATTTAACTTTTACACATTTTCAAAACATGCTCACACAAATGATTTAATGTGTCTGTGTATGTTATTTGGGTCTTAAACTATTAAATTAAAATTATATTTCTGACCAAAAAGCTATTCTTTAGATCTCTCTCTCTCTCTACCTTTGTAACCTATTTTATAATATTCACTACTCTTTGCTCTACCTAATTTCAGAAAATCATTAAGATTATTTCTGAATAATCTGCTTTAAAAATGAACATATTATTTTAAAATATCAACTCCATTGCTAAAGAAAATACAAACAAAAGTATTTACTAATCAAAAAGAAAAAAAAGGCAGATATATCAATGTTGAAAATAAAGTAGCTATATGCTAATGAAAACAAGTTTGAAAACATTTTTAGTTGAACAGATAGAACAAAGAGCCTGAACAAATTAATGTCTTCATAGATATTTATTAATTTTAGTTTAAAGAACAGAAAGGTCAGATGTTTTTCTGCCTCAGAATATTTTTTTATGTTAATAACATGAATTTCAAATTTTTAAAGAATTATTTACTTGTTGTGAAAATAATTAAACAACAGACTAAATTAACAATTAAAATTAATTATTAAATATTTTTAGGTTATTACTTGTGTCTGTTTTCTCTAAATTTATGTAACTTTTATATATGAAAAAATAATATAAATAAGTTATATATTATTAAAAGTTTATCCAGATATAAATTGAATATTATATATATATATATTCTATTTAAGATTCGTTAATATATATATTGTATCCTTTATAATTGGTATGGATAGTTAAGTAGGGTTGGATAAGTAGCTATATTAAAAAAAATTAAATTTAGGTTATTTTCTAGCATATAATTTTGATGTTATAGATAGCAGGGGTTCAAACTCAGTAAATAGGAGTTTATAAAGATATAGATAGTTTTGAACTCATTTACAGATTAATTAAATATAAAATGATACAATAAGTTGTTCATAAGATAATATTAAGTTTTATTTATTATATTTAAAAGATACTATAATGGTAGAATAGCTTAATTATATCAATAAATATTTTATATTATAGGTTTAAAGTAATTATTTTGTTTAAAATAGTGTTTAAATGATAAGTTAATTTAATATTAATTTAAAATGTGCTGAAAGTATAACATGATTAGAGGTAATTGTGTAAATATGTAGACTTACAAAAAGTTAAGAAAACAAAAGTTTAATTTTAGCTTGTTAACAACAATTTGATACATAATAAAGTATAACAAATATTAAGTCTAAAGGTAATATTAGAAAAGTAACAATTAAAAATTATTATTATTTTATTAAGGTATAGTATTTTATTTTTAAATCAATTTAGGTTATTAAAATATTAAAAATTGTTTTAATAAAAATATTTAGTTTTGAGATAAAAATATTTAATATTTAAAGTATTAAATAATTTAATAATATTTAATAATTAATGATTCATAGTTTTAAAACTTAATTTTAAAAAATGATATTGATGTAGTTATGTAAATTAGCAAATTTGTACAAGTAATATTGACCAATGAAATAATTGGATTAAGACCAGTATAAAAAGAGAGGGTGAAACCAATCTAGACAGTGATTTCAGTGATTTAGAGATTTGGATTAAAATTTAGTTTGAAATTTAAAACTATATTTTTTTATATTGTGACAATAGTAATTTATTTTAAATTATTTTATTTAAAAGTGCTTTTGAAAAAATATAATTGGAATAACTATTTAAATAATGATTCACTAAACACCTAATTTTCTTGTCAGTCTATTCTTACTTGAACTTAGCTTAGGACCTCAATAATTCTATGAAACACAATAGTAGCTACTTAAATATTAGGATAATGAACACTAAAAGTCAAGGAATATACTGTAATAAGACTGGAAAGGATTTATATAAGGACTTTGAAATTTTTATAAATAATATGTCTGGAGTGAGTGAACATTTTTTGCAATAAGTTTATCATAATACAATAAAACTAATTTATTAAAGTTAATTAAGAGGAATCAGAGATGTATTAAAAATCATTATCATAGTATTAAACTTGAAAGAAAGAAAAGGAAATTAAGACTCTGCATCTAAGTTTTAAAACTAAATTTAAAATATTTTATGGTATCATGAATATATACTTGATAGTAATAATTTACATTTAGTTTGTCTTTAAAGTAATCAAAATGGACTTACATTTTAAGAATGATGTATTTAAAGACAAATTGAAAGATGACATTTGAATGTCTTTTATGCTTTTAAAAGGATTTGCTAATGATCAAATCAATAAATAAAATTATATACTTTAAAAAATAATTTTATCTGGAAATATTGAACTCTGATATGTCTTTATAAAAGATTGAAATTATATCAGTTAAGATATGCTTTGAATGATATAGCTGTTTTTTACCTGGATGATAAAAATATTTAGTGAAAAGATGCGTTTTAAAAGAATACAAATTGTAAATGTTTTTTTTAAATAAATATTTATTTTAAATCATAAACTGCATGTCTGTAGATAAATGTATTAAATAAATAATTTATATTATATAATGTCTGCTACTAATGTTTTTGACCAATAAAAAATGCAAATATTATTTAGATTGCAATATATCTGCTATACATAATGGCCAAAATGTACATAAGAAAATATTTCATATAAAATGGATTTCAAATTATTATGCTATGAAGATATTAAATGCCTGGATAAAAATTTTCATAAAGAACTGAAATAAACATTTTATCTTATAGGATAGTTAATATATCCCATTGATTTGGTTAGATTTTACTGTATTTCTTCAAATGGTGCCAAGACAAGAGTATTATTTATGCACAAAACTGTCCAATTGTAATTAGGCAACAATGCAAGATTCCTGACAAGCAATTCAACTTATGAGCAGGAGGAGAAAAAAAAATCTTTTCTTAACTTTAAAACTTTATCATTTTTTTAATGTTAAGTATAATGTTAATATTTAGAATATTACTTTTTTTAATTTTAAAACTAACCTTTTATTATATTTTAAATTTAATCTTAAGATATATTAATTTTATTATATTAAATTTAAAAATGGGTTTTCAGAAAAATAGTTTTCTGAACAAGGTAAATTACAATTGTAATTTTTTCTGAATGTATGGTTCAAAAAGTGGATTGTCATAATGATCTTTATAATGGTTGAGATCATTGGTAGTTTTTTTATTATTTAGACTATATTTTGCTTAATTATGTCTTTTTAAAAAAATGATATATCTTAACTATTATGTTAAATTAGTATTCCATATTACTTGAATTTAATATTAAATAGTGCAATGAACTGTTGATAATTTAAAAATTAATGAATGTGAATGAATGTTTTGAAAACATCCAAGAATATTTAAAACATTGATTTAATGTGAATGCTTGAATATGCATATATTAGATAACATCTTTAATTTATTAGTGTTTTATCTTTGTGAATGTTGTCTGTTGAAATACAGAGAAAACTTAATACTGATCGCTATATTATATAATAACAAATAAATAAATGCATAGTACTGATGTATGTTTTATCAAGATCATTTGTGCATGAAAGCTTAAAAAACATCTTGAAATGAATTTAGATCTTTGTTGTTTCTTTAATATAGTGTTTTTGAAATGATTTTAGAATGTGGTATATTTTACAATCATGGTCAGGAGAGTAATATTCATATGAAATCCTAGGTGTTAGGGATATGTTAAAATCTGTTGTATGTGAATTATATTTTCATACTTTAAAGTTATTAAAATATACAGAAAACATTGGACTGTATATAATTTTCCACAGAGTTGCATTTTCTTACTATCAATAAGTGCTATAATAGAGCATGACTTGAATCTTAGGTGCCTGATGAATACAGACCTACTATTATGATTTTCACTGCATCCATGATGATATTATCTTACTCTTTTGAGTCATTCTTGCTACTATTCCATACCCTACACTTTAATCACCATCTATCACTACAGGGAAGTGGTGACTTAACTGTTGAAGTTGATAATTTGTGAGAGAAAGTTGAAATATATAGAAATTTCTTTCACAAATGATGTGAGATGATTGTCATAGTATATAACATGAGAGAGGAATAATTGATACTCATACAAATATTAGACATCACTTAGCCTAAACAGATGCATATTTAAATTTGGAGTGAAAGTGAAAATAATGAAAATGATTTTGAATGATATGATGAATGTAAGAATATAAAAACAAAAATAATATAAATGTCAAGCAATATAATTTATTGATAGTTCTTTAAATTTTATTATAAATAATTAAAAACCATTTAAGTTACAAAAATTTATGAAATTATTTCTTAAGTATTTTGCATAAATATTAATTTTTTATAGAGGGAAGTATTCATATTTTTTATTTAAATTTGTTGATATTCAAATATCAGGATGATACTTCACTAAATTGCAAAGAAAGTCTTTAATAATTTTTCTTTTAATATTTATTTCTTGGATTTCAAAAAGTGTATTTTAAAATATAAACTTATATTGATGCATTACATCATAAGTAGTATATTTTATATTAGTATAAGTGTGGTATTAGGTTTTCTTAAAAACTGGGAAATTTATTATAATTATTCCCAATACAAATAATAGAATACTATTTTACTGAATGAGGATTACATATTGTCATTGCTGTTGTGAGTTGTTTTATTTCTATTTGAAATGGCTGGAGTGAAGGCTATCTTATTTTATTTCTTGTATTTATTGATAAGATTTACCGTAAATATATATTTTTTATGTTAAATAATGTTAATTCTTATTTTAGCTTTGTAAGCTTTTTTTATATTATGTTGTTATTGTATTATAATAGTATAATATTATTTAATTTATAAATAAATTTGTTAACTGTTGTTTTTGAAACTTATCCTAGTCAAGTTATGATTTATCTGTGTGTTGCTTATTTGATTTTTCATTCTATATGCACGATCCACAGAAATTAATAATTTGAAATATTACTTATTTGACACATGATCATTAAAGATTGCTTAGATATTATTTATATTATATTTGATTGAGTAACAAAATATATTATTATTATTGTAGAACCACTAAACATCACATGATCATCTTCTCTATACTAGCACATAATTGTTGTAAACAAAGGCAAAACTCTCCATACAGTAGTGCCACCCTGTGCCAAACAGAGTAATCAATGGATGCCAGAAGGCTTGTGCATAAAATCCCTATCTAGTGCCTACTCATCCAATATCCCCAGATTAGTTTCTGGCTTGTGGCCATCATCAGTGAGGAGCCTTGGATCTGAAACTAGTCTGGGGATATTGGATGAGTAGGCACTAGATAGGGATTTTATGCACAAGCCTTCTGGCATCCATTGATTACTCTGTTTGGCACAGGGTGGCACTACTGTATGGAGAGTTTTGCCTTTGTTTACAACAATTATGTGCTAGTATAGAGAAGATGATCATGTGATGTTTAGTGGTTTAACACTAATCCTGCCTAATAGGATAATGGTGGCTATGGTTGTTTAAAAGAGCCAAAGACACCAAAATGTATGGGAGCTGAATTGAGTTCAGACCCATATGACTATATAAGCTATTGAGCTTAGATTGAAGATATTAACAATGTTTTCAATTTCATTCTCATAGTTTTGTAGTAAAGTAGAGTTAAAAGGTGGTTGCTGGAGGGTTGCATTAGATCCTAAGATCTATGTGCAGTGCTCTCAGATCCAAGGCTCCTCACTGATGATGGCCACAAGCCAGAAACTAGTCTGGGGATATTGGATGAGTAGGCACTAGATAGGGATTTTATGCACAAGCCTTCTGGCATCCATTGATTACTCTGTTTGGCACAGGGTGGCACTACTGTATGGAGAGTTTTGTCTATTATTGTAGAAGATATATGTATTGGTATTTTTTTTTTAAAAGATACAACACGAATGAGAAATGTACTTGATATGGTCACAATATTCAAATACATTATATTTTTTATGAATGCCACATTAAACAAAGAAAGATTGTACAATGTTTTAATTAAAATTTTATTATATTATTTATGTTTCATTGCTAAATTTTAACTATTAAGTAGATTTAATGTTGAGAGTCATTAAGTGCAATATCCAG
>JAQFVV010003449.1:0-10965 GCA_028023455.1 Epiperipatus broadwayi | reverse complement strand
AAACAATATCAATTTAATAGATCCTAACATTGTAATTCCAAAAATATGATTTTACCTTGCTAAGAATAGATAGTGATGTGAGATAAAATGTACCCGATCCTCATCATTGTCAACACTTTATTTATTTAATGATTATCAATTTCACATTAGCCCTTATACTTAATAGTCATATTGTATTATGATTGATTTGTTGTTCATAGAGCAGAGCCTTGATATTAGTTCATCATTTAAGAAACACTGACATAGCCATTCAATCTAAATTAAATGCTTGTAGATTGATTATTATTACAGTGATCCCAAGCATATTAGATAATTGGCATGATTGGTCTAGCATGTACATGGATGGTGAGAGAACTGAATATATCATGATTTGAGTTAATTAACACATTGCTTTATTTTGATAACATAGTAGAAGCTTATAATATAATTAAATCAACATTATATAATTGTTGTTTATAAATGCTTCTCTCATTCTCATTTTCATTCTAGATGATAATGATACCATGTAATACCCATCTCAGCTAAGCTATAGAGTAGTAGTATCACAAGAGATTTATCAACAAGTAGAGATGCAATTTACATTATGAATTTATTCTATCTTGTATACAACTGGCGCCTGAACAAGCGTAATATCACTTACAGACAATTTTTAAGAATTAAAAGAATTTGCAGTGATGAAGAATTTCTTCAGCAAAATAACGAGGTTTTGTATAATAAATATATCAATATTATATATCCTAAAATACTGTTATATAAAGCAGTGGTAAAATCACTGGGAGTTGACAGAAAAAAAAAGAACTTCTATCTAAGAAAAGAAAGACTTAGTTGATAAATACACCACTAGTTCTTAACTTCAATGTTGATTTACCTAATATTAACCAAACATTATGGAAAAATGTTAGTATATTAAATTCCATAGAATATCTGAGATCTGTTTTTTTTCCATCCACCTAAAATAACATATTATAGACATATGACCCTTAGCGATAGACTTGTAAGGACAGTTTTTCTCACCAACTTTGTTTCACAAAAATGATTTTTTCAATGTGAGGATAAGAGATGTCTTATGTGCAAACACATTATTGTTACAATGATGGTTCAAGTAGATACCATTCATAGTTTTAAATGGTATAACTTCATCTGTATCAATTGTAAAAACATGAACTTCATATGATTTATAAAATGTAACATATGTTGAGTCATTACATAGGTGAGTCATCAAACAGTCTACATATTAGAATGTCCAACCATAAGTTTGATGTTTTACATAAAATGAAAATACACATTTTCTAAACTTTTCAATTTACTTGATCACTTGATGACTTAATAGTGATTATATTGGAGGGTAATTTTTCTTCTCTGAGAGAAAAAAACCTAAAGAGTGTTTTTTTTTTTAATTTAACACATTAAATCCTCATTGTAAGAATATGAATATAGTAACTATCACAACCATGAATTACCTACTTTCCTAGGGATTTTTTTTTTTTTTTAGTTTCCTAGATAATTATTTTATAGGTGGACTATCCAGAAGAGGTATATATATATATATATATACATTTTTGATGTGTACATATATAATAGTGTATATTTATTGCTTTTTGATATATTTTAATAATAATAATAATAATAATAATAATAATAATAATAATAATAATAATAATAATAATAATAATAATAATAATAATAATAATAATAATAATAATAATAATAATAATAATAATAATAATAATAATAATAATAATAATAATAATAATAATAATAATAAATGTAGGATATTAATTTTTTTTTAAAAAGTTTTTTGTGAAAAAAAAGTTTTTTTTTACAGCCAACATAATATCTGCTTGGCTGTCAGTTAAGTATATAATTATAATAAGTGTGAGAGGTTTTTGCAACCTT
Organism: Epiperipatus broadwayi; assembly: GCA_028023455.1. NCBI lineage: Eukaryota > Metazoa > Onychophora > Udeonychophora > Euonychophora > Peripatidae > Epiperipatus > Epiperipatus broadwayi. The sequence goes on along the minus strand of JAQFVV010003449.1, from coordinate 9,069 downwards.
TTAATTTAATTTCAGCTGTCTGTGCTTTCTAAAATACTTACTATGTACAAAGTTTTGTAAATATATTTTTTATATATACGATGATTTTAAAAATCTTTAGTCTATAGAGATTAGTTTTGTTATCTGATACATAACTTTTGTAATACTTTAGCGTTTAAATTCTGGGAATAGCAATTTTTCTGTGCTTTCTGATAAAAACCAGTCTCCTGGTTGAAATATTAAAGCAGTTTTATAGACAAGTAATTATGTTTGGATGTCTCCAGAGGGAAGTCATATAGTTGTAAGTTAATTTAAGAGTCTCTATCTCGCATGATGACTGAGCCTAAAAAAGTGACATGGGGTGTAGATTGGAATTAGTTTTGGTGGTTGAAGTTTCCCCTGATGGTTATTTTTTGGTTATTGTCTCATTGCCAATATTATAGTACCTGCTCATCCAATATCCCCAGACTAATTTCGAGATTGTGGCTTTACTTGATGAGGAGTCTTGGATCTAAGAGCTTTGCACCTAGATCATATAATCTAATGCAACCCTCCAGAAGTGTCTTTTTTCTTGAATTGAAAACAGTATTGTGTGTTTATTTTGGAGTCAAAGCTTTATAGTTAGCTAATAGTGTAAAAGGTGACTGATAGAAAGTTGCATTAGATCCTAAGATCTAGGTGCAGTGTTCTCAGATACAAGGCTCCTCACTGATAAAATCCATACGCTAGAAACTATTCTGTGAATATTGGATGAGTAGTCACTAGATAGGAATTTTATAAACAAATCTTCCTGCATCTATTGATTACTCTGTCATGTCCTGCATGATGCTAATTTATGGAGATGTTTGCGTCTGTGTTAATAAACTTGTGTATCCATAAAGACTGCTGTTCATGTGATGTTTACTTGTTCACTCAATAATTATTTGATGATTATTTAAAACAAAAAAATAATACACATACAAACGTTCAATTAATTCAGTTATGTTTTACTTTTAGAAACAGAAATTAATAAATTAGAATTTAATATAAAGCAAGAAAATGGGAGCATCTATTAATATGCCATTATCTATTAGAAATGACCTAGTATTAAAATCATTTAAATATTATAATATTATAAAGCAAATATCGGATTTAAAAACAGAATTTGATAGATTCATAAATATCCATTTTTTCTTTGTTAATAAAATATGAAAAAAAAATTCTGGGGGAGGGGGCGTTTACACTAACTTAATTCACGATGTTTGCAAACCATTATCATTTATAAGTCAGTTTTTAAATATTTGAAAATGTCAAAAGTGATTTTTGTACAATATTATTTGTTTACAAACTAAAAAATAAATCGAGTCCAAACATATTGTATTTCAATATAAAAGAAATATTTTATGCAAAAATGAGAGTTTGAGTATTTTCAAAAGCACACACCAAGTGCAATGAAATCTAATATCAGACATCAAGACATTTAATAAAATTATTTCCCAAACATATTCAGTTGCAAACTTGTAATTCTTTAATTAATAACACTATGGTGATTAGCAATTCACCTATTCTTCTCATCTATTCACTACCTGCCTTTTATTTCACAATTTATGTAGGAAATAAAATGAAACATTTTTATTATACAAATGATATAAAAAAGTCAACAATGCATTGCAAAATCTGACAACGTTATAAATCAAAGACTTATTAGTATACAACTGAGAATGTTTCTGAATTTTGCTCATTAAAATAAATTTTAATTGTTCATTACTATGAGACTGGTTAGGACACACTGAAATGGTAATTGACAATTAATAATCATAAAAGTATTGCTTATTTTTGTAATATTATTATATAAAGACGTTAGAAAAAGATTCCAATTATATGCTAGCTCCTAAACGTTTCCAGTTGAAAATCATATTTGTTACAGTGGAAACCTTTTTTGAAAAGAATATATACTTGTACACTGGCAATCTTATGGAATCTCCAAAAACTAAATTCGTCTAATGGGCTATTTGTTGCATTTCATAATTTAAAAAGAGGCGACTCAGTTTTTATCATTCTAACAGATAATATTAATTCGTACGTGACTTTTGTAATTACTTAGAATATAACTATATTTTAAATTTACTTTTTACCAAGTTTTCTAATTATGGAATGATATAAAATAAAACGAAGTATGGTTATACAAATAACAATAAAAAGTCGTTAAAAAATCAATGCAAATTATGATACTTAATCAATGCAAATTTTGATATTTAATATTATGGGTGGATGGATAGTAAAAGGATTTGTGGGTAATGTTTAATATTATATATATATATGGTGTAGTTTTTTACACGTAAGAAGTCTTCTTGTAGCAGTGAAACCTTTGGTTTTGTTTTATTATTATTTATTGGCTGGTTTCGTTGAATTTTGGATTTGGGGTAATTTTAAATATATATTGACTAATTTAGCTTTATGCTTGTAATGTTTACATTTTAATGAGTCTTTTGTTTTTAAGGATAGTTCTGCTGATCCAATATATATATATATATATATATATATATATATATATATATATATATATATATATATATAAAATTAGATTCCAACCAGTCACAACCTAAACATTCACAGTAAATATAGTAATCAATATTTCTCAATGCTGACAAGAAACCTTCTCACCTTTTTAATAGCAATAATAGAAATTCATTCTTAGTAATGGTCCATTGAAAATATATGGACACTTAAAGATTGCAACTTGACTACAGAGTATGAAATTTTGTTACAATGAAGTTTAAATAAACCTCTTTAAACATGAATAAACATGTCACTTTAATGCAAGCTAACAAATAGCCATCTATAACATTATTTAATGCAATACTTTTAAATTACCCATGTATTATTTAGAAATAATAAGCGAAATAGTGCCTAAAGTTAATCTGGGATATTGGTGAAATTAGATTCCAACCAGTCACAACCTAAACATTAACGGTAAATATAGTAATCAATATTTCTCACTGCTGTCAAGGCAACCTTCTCACCTTTTTAATAGCAAGAATGGAAATCCATTCTTACTAATGGTCCATTGAATATATATAGATACTTAAAGATTGCAACTTGTCTACAAAGTATGAAATATTGTTATAATGAAGTTTAAATAAACATCTGTAAACATGGATAAACATGTCACTATAATGCAGACTAATAAATAGTCATCTATAATATTATTTAATGTAATTCTTTTAAATTGCTCATATATTATTTAGAAATAATAGGCAGTATTTCGCTTATTATTTTTAAATAATATATGGACAATTTAAAAGTAGTGCATTAAATAATGTTATAGATGATTATGTATTAGTCTGCATTACAGTGACATGTTTATTCATGTTTAAAGAGGTTTATTTAAACTTCATTGTAACAATATTTCATACTCTGTAGTCAAGTTGCAATCTTTAAGTGTCCATATATATTCAATGAACCATTAGTAAGAACGGCTTTTTATTCTTGCTATTAAAAAGGTGAGAAGGTTGCCTTGACAGCAGTGAGAAATATTGATTACTATATTTACTGTGAATGTTTGTATATATATATATATATATATATTCTAACCGTGCCCGCCGTTGACCTCGTACCTCCACTTACAAATAAATAGATTACTATATTTAACGTCACCGGATTCTAGCTCAAATTTAAATATTAAATTAAAAAATGTTTTACTAGCTCAAATTTCTTAAAATTAACTTAGGTTCTGTTTTAAAGTAAATTAACATAAATATTTAATGTATTCATGAGACGAGAGTGGAAATACGAGTTGGCAAGGTAGATCACATTGAGCCAATATCCCACAGGATACCACCTCAATGGCATAAGAACACTATCCCCCTTTATACTATTATTTCAAATAATAGCTACATAGTATTCTTATGACTTTCGCAATGTCTACTTACTAAGACTCATTTAATAACTATAATATTAATTCTGTTATCTTTAATAATAATAATCATCATCTAGCTCAATAAATTATAATCTCAGGTTCTTAATCTTTATTTATACTTCAACAAAATGCGGTAGCACATATGGTAAATGATTTTATGCCATATCTACTACACTGCAATTAATAACAATAATGATTACAATCTTTCTTACTTAATCAAATTGGTATAAATTTCTTTTATTGCAAATTTATTACCATAATAAATCAATCAATATCAATATCATCTTTTGTCTTTAAACAATAAAGTAAACTAAGAAGTGGTAGTGTTTAGATAATCTGATAAATAAAGTAAGTGGCAATTAATAGCATATAATTTATCAAAATATTAGGATAGTGGATTTATGACCAATAACTTAATGCAATTTTATAATTACTTAATTATAAGAACATCAATAATAATTAGAATTAAACATATTTTTAGTTATCTTTTGTGCAAAATGTACTTCAGTGGTTGTGAAAACATTCTGTGAATTTGTACCATGATGTAGTGAAAACAATACCCAGACACAAGTTTTAATGAAACAAATTTAACAAAGTTTATTAACATCAAATAAATTTAAGTAAAAATAAAACAAATCTATTTACATCTTATTTACAACGGATATCCTTCTTTCCTTTCACATGACAAATGTTAATTCTACAATTTTGTACTTCTTTATAGTTAATCCAATCATTATACATTTTAAAAATTATTTTAGTTATTTTCTTTAGGTTTATCACACTATTTATTTGAACTACTTATGGGTAACAACATTTTTTACCTTTTAAATATACTAAATTTACAATATTCTAAATTATTTTTGTGGATCAATATTTTATAACGTCACACTTTATAATCAATATGGTCTTTAAAAAAAAGAAAATTTACATTTCTTGTTACTTTAAACAAATTACACAGCATATTATTAAATATTATGATTAACTTTAATGTTGTTCTCCCATGCTCATATAAATTATAATGCGTTTTTTGCATAAGCCATATTCCTGTATAATATTATAATGTGTTTAAATATCACCCTGTTACAATTTCAAATATATGATAATAATTATCGAGTGTTATAGTATTTTTAAATATGCAATATTTATCTCTTTAAAATATAATTAATAATAAAAAGAGCGTGAAAATATATTTTAATATTTTGTATATTCTCATTTGATATACTTTTACAAAAAATTATAGTTTATTTCTAAATTAAAATGATTCTATAACTTCTTCAATTATTTAGGACATCTGTATCTTTCTTCCAATGGTTATAATCTATTCTTAGTTAACTCTTAACTATTCTTATTCCAAGTAAAATCATAACATACTTTCTAAATTATCTATTGTTTTCCCTTCAATAAAACTTATCATATACGATGTAGTAGCACGAAATACAGATTAAGATAGTGAAAGATGTATAGGATATTGGGAAGAAAGATGGATAACTTGTTTTCAATGTACTTCAAGAATGCATGGAACAGTGTGAACAGGTTCGACATTTATTGTCTATTAACCCTTAAGATAAGAAAATGATGTGGCAGCTATTTATTCAGCTTTACCAAACATCAATGCAACTCACACGAAATATAAAATAACACTGTCCAAGACACCATGTGCATCAGCCATAGGGCTATATTAACTATGCTGATTCTCTCACAAAACTACTTATTTCCATTCCCTATATCATCCTAGATTTTCACACATCATCTTGGTTTCCAAATCACCCTTGTACTCCCAAGTCACTACATAAATTATCTCTCTAGATTTTCACTATATTAAGCATCGATAAAATACGAACAACTTTTTAAAAAAACAACAAACAAGATTCGCTACTATAAAATCATTTCTCTATCCCTTAAGAATAATTTATCTCCCTTTATAACACTGTATATTCATCCTTTACGTTTTTTTTTTTTTTTTTTTTTATTAAATAATATTCAAATATCCCAATATGAAAAATTAATAGAAAATGTAATATAATCATCGATTATATTAAATTATTATATATCAACAAATAAAATGACTATCGTATGCATATTTTCAAAAATCTAATTACATCTCAAAATGTTTCAATGTGTTGTTTTAAATGCGTTTTCCAATAATAATAATAATAAACTTTTTCACTACATTCATTCAATTTTCCGCTGATCTAAATAAATAAAACGTACATTATATCATTAATAATTAAAAATGTTACCAAAATAATTGTCATCTTCGGATCAGGCTTTGCAGTAGGCTTCTTTTCCTTCGAGCATTGCAAACATACAATTACACACATATACAATTTTATTAAAAGACATTCAAACTCAAAAAAAATATTATTTCATATAATATTATATATCCCAAATTAATGTATTTGTTTCCCTATAACTATCTGAAACTTATTGCTTATAATAATAATATAAAAAATAATTCAAACCATAATCAAATATTTTCTGACGGTAAATATTGTTTAGTCCCATAATATTTATTTTCTTCTTTTATCTGAATGTTCTTCTCTAGGATTATTAAAGTTTTAAAAATTAACTTGGTTCCTTTAATAAACTTGTTTAGACGATTTTTAATTTTAGCGTTTAGCATCAGATTATTAAAATATTTTTAGTTATTTATCCCTCAATGTTTTAAATGCGTTCTGGCAAATATTCCCTCGGCGCGTCGATGCATCTTTCTCCTTTTTATTAGACTACGAATATTTAATACTTTAGGTACCAATTGCGTTTTATTGATTCAATATTTTTTTATATTCCTTTTCCGTATTTTCTTTATACAAATATTTCTCTTTAGCAAGCTTTATTTCATTCATTCTTAATTTTATGTACATTATTTTTTGATCTTTAACTATTTTTTTTTTTTCTTTTTCTAGAGTATACTTCTTTTTCGGGTCATCTTAAAGAAAGCAATTCAAATGACATTAATTTTAAAATTATATTTGTCCATTTATTCTTAGATGAATCATAATGATTTTTATATTTTATTCTCTTTCTGAACATTGCGCACAATGTCTTTTCATCTATATTACACGCGTAACAGCAGTTTTCCTTTGGATACACTATATAAGCGGTATCAATGAACAATATAAACAATTTTGAAATACTATAAACTTTAAAACTGGTTTTAAAGAATCTATCCATATTTTTTACTGAAAATTCCGACTGTACTTCAATAGAATTCACTGGCAGGTTCGATTAAGTTAGTGATACATAATTTATGAAAACTTTAAAATATTTATTTTAAGACTCTCTCTATGATTTTAAAAATTGTCAGTTAATTTGTTCTAATGATATTATTAGAATTATATTGAAAAAATTGACTAAATTGGAGAAAAGAAATTATTAGAGAGCTCAATTTTTTTTTACCTCTTCACTCGAGTCTGTCCATTCTTGTTCTCTCGATTATACAATTAATTGGCGCGATTTTTGTTGTCTGCCCAGATCTATCTTTTTATTGGTCAGCCCCTACTTTGGTTTGTAAACATTTTCTCAAGTTTTAAAATGATGACGTAATAGACTTAAATATTAACCTATTATTATTTTTAAATTAATTTAAACACTTTTAAAATAATTTTCAAAACAATATTTAATAAAATTATTCACTACTTATTTTTATTATGATGTTTAATAAATTCTATCCATTTCTACTATAATATTATTTAATTACTTTAAAATATTGGTATTAATTGAAACAAATGCTTGTATAAAATATTCCAGACAATTACGTAATCGTTTCCGGTATTTTGTCTATTTTTGTCTGTCTTAATAATTTTACTGCACTTATATTATATAAAAAAAAAATTTTATATAAAATTTTGAAGAAATAATTTAGAAAAAATATAGAAATAAATACAATTCTCAACATCATAATATTTACTATTCAAATACATTACACTAAATTTTATTATTTAATATAGTTTATAAATTTAAATACTATATAATATTAATTTATTCTAAGTTTTAAAGTTATTAAAATTGACTTATTAAATACATTTTTATTACTGATAGCTGTGTTATTTTAATATGGCCAGCTTTTACAACCATATGAGCAATTCTTTACTCTTTATTTAACTAATTTTTTAAATGATTTTACGTATCAGGTATTTGCTTTAGCTTTAAATTGCACTTTACAGACTCTATAAATTTAATATATTCAATACATCAATAAATATATTCTCAAATTTAAAATTTTTTAGTAATTGACCATTATAACTATTTCTTGACCTATAGAAAAGGGTACAATATATATATGCATTTTTTTGTTTGTTTTCATTTAGATGTATATTTGTAATTGATCTTTAATATAAGATTGAGGAGTTTAGTTTTTAAGAATTTTTTTCTTAAATGATATTAGAGGGAATAAAATAATGTCTAGGTTGAGTGATAAAATAGTGTCTTTAAAATGGCAGATATATTTTCTTAAAAAATGTAGTAAGTGAAACACAGGCTTAATATATACCATGTGTCTATATATGTAATATAGGGTATATGAGCACAGACTTTCACATGACCCACCACTCTCCACTCTATCTAATAACACTGATACACTCAAGCACATATATGCTGAAAAGATAAATAATCACCAATATACATATTTCATGCTAAACCAGCAATCATCAGTTGGTCCATATTATCATCTCCCACACATATATACTATAAGTGCTCAGATATTTATTAAGATAGACAATCTTCATACACTAATGGACTGGCTCCAATCTACTACACACTCCAACTCATCAACCGTCCATTCATTTGAAAATCTGATGATGGAATGCTTGAAGGCCACCCTAAGGCTGAGATTCTTGTCACACCCATGTTGACCCAAGGTCAATCTGAACCTCAGCCTTAGGGTGGCCTTCGAGAATTCCATCATCAGATTTTCAATTGGATGGACGTTGAAGAGTTGGAGTGTGTAGTAGATTGTAGCCAGTCCATTAAAGTATGAAAATTGTCTATCTTAATAAATATCTGAGCACTTATAGTATATATGTGTGGGAGATGATAATCTGGACCAACTGATGATTGCTAGTTTAGCATGAAATACGTATATTGGTGATTATTTATCTTTTTCAGAATATATGTGCTTGAAGTGTATCAATGTTATTAGATAGAGTGGAGAGTGGTGGGCCATGTGAAAGTCTGTGTTCATATACCCTATA
>JAQFVV010003448.1:0-7500 GCA_028023455.1 Epiperipatus broadwayi | reverse complement strand
ATTATATTAGATGATGGAATTAGTCCAATATATAAATACAGCTAAAACACCATCATCACAAACCTTCAGAAAAACACAATTGTTGTTCTATTTTGATTTCTAACTATAATCTAATCTAATAAATGCAATTGTCTTGAACATGGATGCATCCATGTTCTTTTATAAACAATTTTTTTGCTCAAACAAAATGTTTGTGACAGTCAATTTACATATAGTTTTAAAAATTTAATAGCAGCAAAATCATTTGAATTTTTGTACCAATGCCACTATTTCTATAACTTTTAGCCAAAATCTACTGTTGTATCAACAATAGCATTAATTTCTTCAAGAAGAAAAAAGTTTTTGAATGATATTGCTGGTAATAATGTGTTCCGACAATAAGTAAAAACTTCCATCTATAAATTTTCTGAATCTTTAATTTTGGAGCATATGCACTAGCAAAATGATTACAAATATCTGGATATAAGTCAAATGTTAATAGCATTTGCCTTTCACTAAAACATCTAGGAATTCCAAGAGGAGAAAATACTAAATAAAATATTACAGCAAATTGGACACCACAGTTTTCCTTCACAGTTTATTTGTTCTTCCAAAAAATTTATAGTCATTAAATTGTTTTAGTAAACTTAAATCCTCTGGAAGATGAGTTTCAAAAGAAGCAACTACATCAACCCTAAAACTTATCAGCATCCGAGTAACCAGTGTTCTTCTCCAGGTCTTGAAAAGTTTTCCTCAAATAAAGTTATCACACTTTATTTATGTATATTTAGAAAAAGATTACATGTCTTCAGCTTTACCATTACTATTGATAGTATGATTATTTCTAACACTTTAATAAATAATTCAGTAAGCATGATAACTTAGCCAGACTATGTTAAGACAAGCCAATTTTCCATTTTTAATCCACCTTTTTTAGATCCTTTCCATTTCTACGGTAGATGAAAGAATCTCTAAATAGGTCAGCATAAGCATGTGTTGTTATTGGGTTTTTTTTTGCCAAGCTATAACTCTTCTCCAGAATCAAGTTTGTATTCTTCTAAGCAAAGATTCACCACTCAGAACTGCCAGTCTATTCACTCTTTTTCTTTTTTTTTTTTACTAGTTTGAATCATTAAGTTAGTATATAGCTTAGTTATCATATTCTTTTCATACTATTAATGATATATCTATACAAAGTATGATAGTGATTAAGTGTTTGTGCAAATACATTTTTATTCTTTAACTACATGCATGGTTCCGATTCCCTTTTATATTTTTTTATCACCAGCCCTCAAGAATTTATTTTTATGGTTTATAGTGCTATAAATTTTTCATTGAAATTGATTCTGGTATTTTTCATTTTAATATATTATTGTATATTTAAATTTTCATTTCTCTAAACTTAAAAAAAAATTGTTGAATTAAGATGAAACAAACAAAAAGGAAACTATTTTCAGCACGTTTCAAAACATTTTAATAGTAGTTTAGGTTTTTTAAAAAAAAAAAAAACAACTTTTATTTCAATTAGATAAAATCAGCAGATAAATTAATCATTAACAAACTTTCATACATACATAAAAAAAAAATGTTAAAAATGTTTTGATTTGATTTTAATTACAAAAGCATTCTCTTCTTTCTTTTTAATTATTAAAAATATGTATATCAAATTAATTTTTAAATTACAACATGCAATATAAGTGTAACATATAGATGTATATACATATATAATATATAAGTTATGATATCTGAACTTATACATGTAAGAAAATGTGTTTTAAATGTTTTAATTTTTATAAGAGTTAAAGTGGTTCCATTACATAGAATTATAAATACATAAATCATAAATTATTATACACTTATTTATAGTATTCACTAGGGATTGTGTATATATATATATATATATATATATATAGAGAGAGAGAGAGAGAGAGATATTGATAAACAGGCAAATAGATAGATAGGTTAGATAGATAGATAGATAGATAGATAGATAGATAGATAGATAGATAGATAGATAGATAGATAGATAGATAGATAGATAGATAGATAGATAGATAGATAGATAGATAGATAGATAGATAGATAGATAGATAGATAGATAGATAGATAGATAGATAGATAGATAGATAGATAGATAGATAGATAGATAGATAGATAGATAGATAGATAGATAGATAGACAGATAAGTAAACACACAGATAAATAGTTAAATAAATAGCTTTAATAGATAGATGAATGAACAAATAAAGAGAGAAATACATGAATGAGTATGTAAAGCTACAAATGAGCAAATAAATTGGTAATGATATAATATAACATAAACCCAAAATAATGATGTCAATTAAGGTCAGCAGGTTTATAAAATATAAACACCATACACTAAAATAAAAAAAGATGCAGAGGTAAGCATGTACAATAAAATATTAAAATATAAAGCAATATTATTGATAACTTAAGAGGAGAAGTCTCAATGCACTCTAGGACAAATACAAGAGTCTTGATATTGCAAGCATATGTCATTGAGATTACATTTAAAATCCTTCTCTTACAAACATCTACTACCACTACCATCTTTCTTATCTATCTTTTAAGTATCTCATTGCTATTGTATTTAGTTTTATAAAATGTGAAACATTATCATCTTTGAAAATAGCTTCTTCTTTATGAAAATAATTTAAATAATATGGTTTGTAAAATAAATTAGGGTTTCTCAGGGTGATATGATTGATTTTAATTATAAAATAAATTCTCTTGACTGTTAAGATTTATTCAACATAAAATAAAATGCTAGTAAATAAGATATACACTTACCCCTAATTTAATATCTTATCACAACTATAATAATAATAATATTAATTTAAAACAATGCACAACATGATCTCTTAATTTAGAATAAAATAAATAATAATTACCTAGGATGGCATTCAATATTAAGAATAGGTAAGGGATTTTATAACCATTCTAAATACTATAGAATAAATCTATTTAAATATCTTTTAAATTTGAACTAAGACCTTTCATAATCTAAATTTCTTATGGAATAACAAATATATTTATGAAAAAAATTTTTTTAATAAATAAACACAGTGATCTTTTAATAAATAAATCATATTGGCTGAAGTGATCTCAAATAATAAAATGCAATTATAAGTTCTTGTCAGCAAAATACATCTTTCTTAGATGTAATTTTAATACTTAAATATAATTTAATAAAGTGACTTATATTAATTGCAATTTTTATGTACTCTTACAACAAATTCTTAAGTTAAATTATTATACTTTTATCATTATTTAAATTTCTGGTTAAAGAGTAGATGATGTGGAAAAATGACTATAAGAAATTTCTTAATAAAAACAAATATTTATTTAACAAAAAAAATCAAATAATAACAAGTCACAAATATAGCATATGCTTTAAGTTCACAAAGCCAAGGGCTTACATAAACATTACTCTTTTTCAAAAGTATATCTAAAAGTTAAAATTGTGAATAGATTTATGAAAAACAAATAATTTTGACCCATGTAAAATGATCTAATGAGTCAAAATAAACTTTCTACTACTTTAAATTCTCAGATCTCACATATTAAGGCATTCACACAGTGATAGTTTTCTTTTCATGAATAGTATTACTTTTATGAATATTTAACAATACTTAAAAATACCAGCAAATCAATCCAGTGATGAAAGAGTGATAAGAGAAATGTATATTATCTATTTATGTCTAAGAGATAATTTAAAATTTTGAAGTTAATTATTTATTGTATTTATGTCCTACTCAGCACAGTATAAAGGACCTACACATTAACTATAGATAATTCACATCTAAATAAACTAAGAATGCTACATGAGGTAAGGATGGCATTACTCAATACCTTGATAAAAAGAACTTAACTTCCAGAATAAAGCCATAGTAAAATATTACACATGCTTTACAAAATATATTACCAACCACAAACTAGATTCCTACTGAGAAAACTGAGAAAAGGGAAAGTAAACATATGATGGCATAGCTCATAAATAAGTGCACCTATCCTTGAAGGCAATAATAAAATGATTACAGACTTTGTCATTATTCAAGACATAATGAGAATGCACATCACAGACAAAAATAGTAAATAGGGTTGCCTTAATAAAGCATCACATGCTTTGGATACAATAAAATCAATAAAATTCATACAAAACATCTCAATAAACTAGTGAGAGTCTAAGCTACTATCTCTAGCAATACTGGCAAAAATAAGTATTTTTAAACAATGAGAGAGATAACTAAATCTCTAAGCAAAAATATTATAACTACTGGATATTAAAGATAAGAAATAATAATTAATGCTAAACATAGTTTAGTTAAAATTAGGCAATAAATAAACAATAAAATAAAATAATATATAAAATACATTCAGCATAATAATATGCCTTTTATATATAAATAATTTACATGAAAAAGGAAATATATATTATTTAAAATATGCAAATATTATACACTGATATTATGAAAATGTTAACCCTAAAATTCTTTCTAAAAATAGCATATAAAACATAAAATAATATGCATCTGAAATAAAAACATTGTATGCAAAATCAGAAATATAAATTAAACATAAACTCTTTTACCATTGAAAATAAATAAAATAAAATAAAGTCTGCTTTTTTGTTCTTCTACCATGGACAGTAAAGATATGCAATGCACATGTATAACAATTGAAATATACAAGTATGTTATAGTTATTTTTAAATAAGATTCAAAATAAATTATTAAGTTGCCATAAAATGTTTCTTCATACTTAAAATTAGGAAGTCAAAATTTAATCCTTTAAGAGCATTTTATTATTTGGCAATAATAAAAGTGCATTAAGCAGCACAATACTTTTTTTTCAGAGATCACATTTTAAAACTATAATGGTGGTTTCCATAACAACATTAAAAGACAAAGTTAATTTAAAGTCAATTCAAATTTAATATTATATTAAAAATACTTTATATTTTCCTTAACAATGTAAGTAATTTATTTTAATATTTTATAGCTATTTATTATGAATTCTTCAAGTAATGTGTATTAATTAGTTTATCTCCCCAGGATCCAAGAAAATGTATTTTTTGTTTGGGTGGGAAATAGTCATAATAAATAAATACCATCTATGCTATCATAAAAACAGTGGATAATATTTTGTTACTTTTTAAGCAATATTATACTATGAAGTTATTAGATAATTGATAAAATATACTCATCATAAATAATTATTTATTAACTGATATTTAATGTTCTTTACACAAAGTAAATTAATTTTAAATATTTCATAAATGAGTATTTTTAGTAAAAACATTCTAAAGTTATTGAAGATGTTTAAAAATATTGTTGCTAATAATTTCTAGTATTTTGCAACAAACTTAAATAATAGATGAATGCTTAAACAATGTTTTAAAATTGATGACACTGTCATAGTGACAATAATAATGTTTCTCAAAGTTTTCAAAATGCACAAAGTTTAAATGTTAAAAATTTTAACATTATTATAATTAACTATTTTTACCAATACAGCTGGCTGCAAGAAAGATTCCTTGTTCTTGAAGTTCTATTTAGACATTGTGAATAGTAATTTAACTTTTAGCCTAACATTACTTTAAGCTAAGAAATAAAAAGATTTAAATACAATTATACTTTTATTAAACTTGAAGTTTTTTAATACAAATACAATAAATAAAAATGATTAAAAAAAAGTGAAGTGGGTATTCAGGTGTCAATGTCACCTATTTTATAGCTTGCATCATGATCACATTACAACACTGATTATTGACATTTAAATCTACACCTCCTTCTCTTTATTGGTTTGAATCTGTCTTACAGAAACCAAAAAAGGTTGCTAATAAAAATTTTAATTAATATTTAGCTTTTAAAATAAATTAATTTGCCTGTCTAAACAATGAAGATAAAAATATTTTTATAAAATAATTATTTACAAATTTAAACATTAGAACAAAAATAAAATATTACATAAATGAAATTTAATTGTTTAAATAAAACAAATATTACCCATAATATTTAATACATTCATTTATTATTATTTTTAACATACAAGAGTTACTCAAATATAATTTTATATTGTCTTTTTAAAATTAGACATTAATAATACTCTAAAAAAAGTAAATGTTAAAATTAAATATTACTTTTATTTATGCATTCAAGCATTCATTTATCTATTATTTTAAATTCTGTCCTCAATTTATTATTAACTTTAGTCAATTTTTTGCAAGTGAATAAATATAAAATACTTAATTATAATGTTTAATATTAAAATGAAAATAAATTTAGAACATTATGAATTTAATTTAATTATTAACAAACCTAAATATAAATGTTAAACTTGGATCTTCAAACTTAAAATTAGTATTAGCTTTTTAAAACACTTTAGGGTTGCATTTTGACTACAATAACATTAACTTTAAAAATATATTACTAATTATTTTAAACCAACAATTATTAAAGATTTAAATACTTTGGAATGATAAGTACTATTTAAGACTAAAAATATTATAAGTCAAGCTATCAAAATTATTTTCACAGCTTTAAAAATTTTACAAATGTATGTAGTAACTTTTTATATGCAGAATCATATAATTAAAATGCACTAACAAAAATCTATTTACTGTAAAATTAAACAAATTTTGTTTTTAGCCATTTTGGTGTAAGACATGCCCTGTCATTTAGCTTCTGGGAAAAGCTAAAGGTCTCTCTCTCTGTATGTATGTATATATATATAGGTAGGTAGGTAACTGAATAAGTAGATAATTAAATAGATAGATAGATAGATAGATAGATAGATAGATAGATAGATAGATAGATAGATAGATAGATAGATAGATAGATAGATAGATAGATAGATAGATAGATAGATAGATAGATAGATAGATAGATAGATAGATAGATAGATAGATAGATAGATAGATAGATAGATAGATAGATAGATAGATAGATAGATAGATAGATAGATAGATAGATAGATAGATAGATAGATAGATAGATAGATAGATAGATAGATAGATAGATAGATAGATAGATAGATAGATAGATAGATAGATAGATAGATAGATAGATAGATAGATAGATAGATAGATAGATAGATAGATAGATAGATAGATAGATAGATAGATAGATAGATAGATAGATAGATAGATAGATAGATAGATAGATAGATAGATAGATAGATAGATAGATAGATAGATAGATAGATAGATAGATAGATAGATAGATAGATAGATAGATAGATAGATAGATAGATAGATAGATAGATAGATAGATAGATAGATAGATAGATAGATAGATAGATAGATAGATAGATAGATAGATAGATAGATAGATAGATAGATAGATAGATAGATAGATAGATAGATAGATAGATAGATAGATAGATAGATAGATAGATAGATAGATAGATAGATAGATAGATAGATAGATAGATAGATAGATAGATAGATAGATAGATAGATAGATAGATAGATAGATAGATAATTATACAAATCAATAG
>JAQFVV010003447.1:7500-10983 GCA_028023455.1 Epiperipatus broadwayi | reverse complement strand
GATTTGTTAATAACATATAAAAATATACGGACATAGGCCAACTGATGAGGGATGCTTCAGGATGAAATCCATATAGAATGCCATTTGTCTTTTGTTGTATCTTTATTCATATGATTTCAAAAGAATGTGAGGCACTGTGGAGATTATTTGATACATATTGTATGGGAAAAAAATCCTATGTACCGGTCAAAACATGTTTACCATCTAACATGAGCTGGAACTCACAAAATGTACTTCAAACCCAGTCAAACCTGAGATTTAGGTCAGGGACCAGCCTGAATTCGAACCCACTCTCTAAGCTCCAGATCAAACACCTAATGAATAACATAACAATGATGGCACATGAGAATTAATTTTAAATCCAGCCGACTAGGAGAGCGGAGAAGATAATGAGACATCTATTACTATGACTAAACTAAAATATATATAAGCATGGCTGTAATATGTGGAAGTGGAGAAAAGAGGAATTCGAACTACTCAAATAAGTTAGACAATAAAAATATAGTTTAATGTAATGACAAATTATTTACATAATGACTTAATTATATACATTAGTGTGTGCATGAATGAGCAAGCAGTAGATGATTATATAGTATCATTCATGCTATTATTTCTCATATGCTCTTTATTAGCTAAATGTTATATTATAAATAAGCACATGTCTTGGTGGGTCCAATATTAAGATGCCAATCAAATATTAGAAAGGATTACATAAAATTACTATTAATGCTTTTATATACGGTTCTAAAACATGGTGACTATCATTATTTAGGGAAGTGTTCCAAGATTCATTACAGATATAATACAAACTATTTTCATGCCATTACGATCGTAAAAATAAATAAAATACATTTGAAAACATATTTGATTATATGACTACAATACTTAATGAAAATTCTTTTAATTAGCATTGGTAGGAAGAACACTTTATTTTTCCCCAAGGCATATAGATACTCTTAAATACAGAAATAAGTTAGGATGGTGGGATTGTATAAGACTGAAATAAATTTAATTAATAAAATAGAAGTAGTTGGCATTTATATATATTTTAAGCAGAGTGCAATTTTAATATTAGAGCATTAAAACTGGGTCATGAAGCAAAAGAAATAAATATACGAAGAAGTTTGCGGTGCAAGAAATAACAGGAAAAGTAGTGCTTCTGGATGAAAGACGAAGTGGATGGGCATAGCGTGTGCCAGACTTAGGGGTCACCACCAGTGGCCTTTTTAGATGAAGAAAGAATATGCATAGCATGTGCCAGACTTAGGGATCATTCCAGAGGCACTTTTATACAAAGGCATGAAAAGGAATCTATGGGTTCAAACTTGTTGCAATCCCCAGATTAAGACTAGAAGCATGTAATATATCTATATGCAAAGATAGGCCAAATGTCAGTAACACAGTAATGATACATGTCACTAATGACCTTGAATAAATTTTACTGCTTTAAAATAAATGACCCTTGTTTGAGTACTATAATTTAGACAAATAATACGCTATGCAGTTAATTAGCTTAAGTTCTGGATTTATCCCGGGTAGAAAATCCAGAGTTAGACAAATATATTTTTATAATAAATCAACATAAAATGCTGATTCATAAAAACAAACTGGCGAACATATTAATTTATAATGCATTATATATATATTTTAAGGGGACGTGAATAACCTTTTCATGAAGGTTTAAAAAAAAAATGACAGAAAAGATTTTTAGAAATTAAGCTTGCCAGGTTGTGAGATTAGCATATTAAAAATAAAAGCACACATAAAATCAAGTAATAAATAAATGACCGCACCAAAATTAAAGAAAGTTAGAGCACATGAGATAGAATTAAATTTAAAGAAATCATTTGAGAGCAATTGACATATTATGTATAGAAATTAACTAAGAGAAAATTACATATTAACAAAAACAAAGTTAAATAATATATTAAAGAAATCTTGATAGATGAGTTAGGCTAAATTTAGTTTGAGGTGACGGCTTGAAAAGTTACCTTGCAATTTTAAGAGTCCGATTTAGTAGTGCATGTGCACGGCAATTGAAATGAAAGTTCTTCGGTAGCAACAAGCTTCTATTAGCATTCTAAAATTGTCCAGTCAGGCTCTTACTTCATTACTATGGGAGCATGATATAATGGCATCATTTTTAGATTTCAAAACAGCATGGTGTCTAGCAGCAATCAGTTCTCTCAACAATAGCTCATCTAATCTCTGTGACTTAAAATTTAGCCATTTTATACTTTTTCTTTATCGGTTGTTTTTGAAGATGCCACACTAAGATAACGTCCAAAAATAAATTCAAATCTATTTCCAGATTAGAAATAGATTTGACAACATGTTTATAACAAAAGTATCTTTAATCTTAATCCCACTTTATTTTAAGTAAAACTTTAATTAAAATACCTACCCCAGATTAAAACAATAGTGCTTCCAACCCTTTAATTATTTTTAGACAATTAACTGTAGCATCTTGCATATTGGATTTTACAAAATATACAGTTTAAAAGGAAAAAAAAATACTTTAAAAAGAAAAAGTTTAAAAATGACATATAATAAAATATTTACAAAAAAAATCAATATTTTGTTAGTATTTTGCTCCTATATATATTATGTATATATTTGAGCTGCACCTATGTATTTTAATAAAAAGAATTAATAATCATAAAATTAATAATAATAAAAATGTTAATTTAAAAGTTAAAATTTTATAACCTAGGTGCACATCTCAAATATATACATAAAATATATATACATGACAAAAGCAGCAGGATGGGATATAGGGTTTAAACACAGGTTAGTAGATGTCTATGAAGCTCAATCTTAAGCTAAGATTGACTGCTTCAATATATAAAAAAAATATTACACAAGGAAATGAGAAATGTGAATATCTGTGTGTGTGTGTGTGTTTAATGCAAAAATCAGATATATTAACCTTTAACTGAGGTTTAAAGTTTATATCTGGGCTAGAGACAATCCCTGGATTAATGAATGATTAGTAATAGTCATTACTGTACTTATCTAGAGTAACTGGTAGCAAAGTTGTGAAGTGGACTAAGATTGACATCTGTAAATCAAAAATGTAAAAATAAGTTGAAAATCTTAACCAGAGAATTAGATTTTAATGGAAGGCTTTTAGTCAAATGATTTAACATTAAAAGACAATACACTTAAATACTTAAGAAAAATGTTTTATAGATGTATCTGACTAATGTCTACTTATGATTCTTGGACTTGGACAACAATGCAGAGATTGCAGTCAGTACAGCAAAGTAAAAAGAAATGTAAGCTGAGATTAACATGGAACAGAAATGAATGTTAAAACTATAAACAAGTATCATTGAAATTATTACAAAAAGTTAAAAGACTAACAGAAAGTTGGATGGATTTATTGCTAGTACAAAATGGAAAGAGATGAAAATCTGTATTGATAGGAGAGTATGTAGCTATTTTTTGGAGCATGTGTGAAGATAATTGACTTCCACAATA
>JAQFVV010003447.1:0-2500 GCA_028023455.1 Epiperipatus broadwayi | reverse complement strand
GTCTTCTTCTCAGTACTTTCCATATGAGGTTGCTATCTCCCCAGTCACTGCATTACAGTTCTGAATGTTTTCACATTAGTTCAAATGTGATTGCAGTGCAAAAAACAATGACTGTTCCAGATGGTTTTTTTTTAAAAAGAGCAACATTTAGTGATTCATATTTTATGATCTGAGAATGGGTCTGGTGCCAAAATTTATAAAAGACTTTATGCACAGCATAAAGAAAATATCATGTTGCAAAGAAATGTGTTAACTGCGGAACATGGAATGGAAATATCTTTACTTGCAGACTAATAATAAATTTAAAAGTTAACCATGAGTTGAATCCCAAACACCAGTATTTGAACACTATCAGCAAAAAGATTCAAAAGTCATCAGTTCTCATTAAAGTGAGTCTCATTGATGAGTTGAAGCCTAAAATTCAGATGATATCCAAAAATGTTGCATTGTTGCATGACAATGCACTTGGGCACATCAATGCCCACACTTTCAATGCTCTCCTGAAACAATATTTTGAGGCATTGGAACTTTCTCCCTATAGTTCTGACCTTGACTCAAGATTATCATTTCTTTGGTTTCCTAAAATAAGTCCTATGAGACAACAGTGCATTTATGGCTTGTAACTCACCCTAAACATTTTTTAATGAGAGAATATGAAAGCTCATTGACAGATGGAGAAAAACAGAATAAGTAAAATAAAATGCATTTGTCATTTTTGAAAGTTATGTAAAATAAATTCTACAGTCAGACCAAAAAAAATTTCTGACTCACCTTCATATATATATATATATATATTGAACCGTGTTCGAATATGTGGATTCGATTCACCGGCCTCTTAGGCAGAGAAGAACATACTCAGAGAGTATGTATGCCCAAACGATAGCTATAAAGTATATAACTAACGTTACATTTCCAGGACATAACTTCTTCTCGACTGTTGAGTTCAACACCAAGTTCAAAGCACTTTTTTTTTGTTTGTGTATAAACACGGGCGCCAGCTGCTTCTTCTAAAAGAATAGACAACGCATTTTGAATAGTGGAAACTAACCCAACGCCTAAATCCACAACTAACTCAGTTGTCCGCAATCACCAATAGACTATACTTAATTAGTGGTTAAAAGACTTGACAAAGAATTGGTTAAAAAGAATTTATAAAAAGAATTGTAAAAGAATTGATAAAAAGGAATTGATAAAAAGAATTGACCGACAAATAAAGTTTAATTTTAAAGATAATTTATTAACTAACATTTATTTACTAAATTTAAACATTTTATAATTCTAATACAACACACGCATATTTTAAATTAACATTTCTAAATAGTCTAAATATTCCTATAGATTCAATAACAGAACACTCTAATTTAACTAATAAATATTGATATAATGATCACGCACATATTAACTCATGCACACACATAATAATGATAATAAAGGACTACATAGCATTTGAAATTTAATCACACACATATCAATAGTTCATTTATGTATGATATCGAGTTCATATAATTAGACTCTTGGAGGATTCGCACGAATTAATGAAATGCAATGGCTATTACAGTATAGAACGAAATAAGCAAATGTTTTACCTAGGATTTTGAATGTTGACGTAGAATTTTGTTCTTTGGAGGCTGCTTTTGGTGAGGATATTTCCATTATAAATGCTTACCAGCTGGCTGGGACATTTCCTTGCTGAGTTTCCTGATTTTCACGATTATTGCTATCGGAGACAAATAGATACTGATGGACATTTTCTAAGATGTTAAGCTGACATTATTTCACGGGCAGATCTGCTGTTTTCTCGGACATCTGGGCTGGAGGTGAACGTGCGTTCCAAAATATTCTCAGCACTGCATTTTGTTTCTTAACTGACTCAATTAATTTCTGAACTGCACTCTCTCAATAACTTTGTGAACTGATTGTCTCAACTCAATTAATTCGTGAAACTGAATACTGTCCGATAAAAAAAGGTCTATTTATACCTGCGCCTTGTTGTCTTTTTGATATCTCCGGCAAAGATCTGTTGTCAAATTCCTTATCAATTAATCCTTTGATAAACGTGTTTTGGAAGATTGCTTAATTAGTAATAGCCATGCAGAGATGTTGTTTTATATTTTAATTAATATCTAATAGCCATTGCTGTGTTTTTTAATGATAATCTTCTTTAACTTTCACATACATTTTATATATTTACAAATGTACATATATACGCACATATATTTTTAATACAATTTCCTATTTAGTTTTAACATTATTTTTTCTTTAATTAAAATTGAATGAAAAGAGATTTGGTATGTTTTAACTTTTTCAAATTATATTTTTACGAATACTAAAAAAAAAACTATGTAATTCTTATCTTTTTCGAAAACAAGCTGCAATAAACTCTCCAACATTTAATTTTATGTTTTTCTTTACTTAAAGATTACTTTAATAATAATTTTAGATAAAAATTATATGTGCCTATATCAATATAGGTACAATATATATATATATATGAAATAGA
>JAQFVV010003446.1:0-10989 GCA_028023455.1 Epiperipatus broadwayi | reverse complement strand
AGTGAAACAGACAGATCGGAGAACCGATCTTCGTTTCAGGTGTTTTCATGTACGGTAATTCAAACTACTGTTCGCCCGCAGTGGGATTTTGTCTATTTTAAGTTATAATATAAATTAGTTATATATTCTATAGTTTATAAATAAATATGTAAAGATGCCGTATATAAATGTCGCAAACCATGAAATAATATTTGTGTGTGCGTGGTTTGCGAATTTGTATCAATTAATTTAAAGTGTCAGTGCGGGCGTATTTATTTGAATTTTAGTTTTTTTAAATTGTATAAAGTCGTATAAAAATACTGATCAAAAGTCACATTCCTTTGATCAGTGTTTTTAATTAAAATCTAATTGCACAAATGTTCAGAGCAATTAAGTTGTATTCAAAATTAGTAAGGAATTTTTATATGTAATTAATGTATCGATTTAAAAATAGAATATTAAATTAAAAGATTGCTAAAAACAGATAATTGATTATTGGTCAAGCTGCATCGCTAGAGGCTAGAGAAAGTAGGCGGAGCCTAAAACAAAAACAAGTCGGAAAGGTCAGCAGTGGCTATTTTAGAAAAAAACTTACATTCTAACTTTTGTCGTGTTTGAGAGAGGTAGTCTCGAGACAACACAGCAGTTAATAATAATTCAAATATCTTATTAAGAAGTTTACCAGTGAATCGCAATGTTGATGGGCTAATTGCCAGGAGCTGGTCTCTGCCCGCCAATAGGGATCCTCGTGCCGCTGTTTGATCATGTTTCATATACTTCAGAATTTCCAACTTCCAATCTCAAAATTTACTATGCCTTACAAATAACTTTCAAAAATGCGCGCCTACGTTCATCACAAGCCAAGCTGGATGAAGAAAGAAGAGAACTTTGTTACACGAACTTTAATTTTCTTCCGTGCTTAATGTTATCAATCAAGTGAATCATATGTAAGTTTTTATATCATTTATAATGCTATTGTTTAATCTGTCAGTAAATTTTCTTTTCTTTTTTTTAATCCTCTGCTCTAGTCTTTAGAAATCATTTATAAAATTGTAATTAATAGTAATAATATTTCAACTGAATGCATTTATATTTTCTTATGTTGCTTATTTCATAAACAAACATTGCCAATAGTAATATTTCCAACTCTGTGTAAACTAGTGTGTAATAATGATCAATTTAATTTAAAAGTAATTTCATGTTCTGAATTAAATATTCTTTCACATTCTGAGTTTGTAAATGATAAATCACTTTAGTATTCTATTTTAAGTTGGTATAAAATTACAATCGAAGTTTCAATATTAAATATATATATAATAGTTTCAAAGTGTTATAGTAATGTCATGTCTGATCTGAGAAATAACTCCCTGTGTAATTTGATACTGTCGATACCGCCTGTCAACCCGAGGGGTTAGAGTTTCAGAGTAAATTTAACTAGTTATTGTTTTCACCGTCAGTTTAAGTCCGCTACGTTTTACTGGGGTAAGGATCTCAGCCTGTGGCGTAGAAACAGACAAATAGTTTCCAGGTTTTATATAATTTCTTTTAAAAAAAATCCATTTCAAGTTCTCGTCCGTGATGTCTGTGGCAATGCCTTCCCTTCGCTGAAGTTAGCGTCTCGCCATTCTACCATTGGGGAATGAAAGCAGTTTTTCTTTCCCGGTAATCTCTTGGATCACCGGGGTTCGAAATGATCCCGGCTGGTTGTCGTGTCCCGGAGCTACTTGGGGGCATTAAGCCTTGTCAAAGTACAAGCCGCCCGGTATTCCATTAATGCACCGCAATTGATTACTGTAGGGCTCTTGAATCCAGGCAACCACCAGTTCATCTATCTTCCATGTCGTATTTATATAAAACCACCAGCACATCTATCTCTTATGTCGTATTTATATAAAACCACCTCCACTGTCCGTCTACGTTCCGGCTCGAGCCTATTCAAATAAAATAAGTAAACAAAAATCTTTAGATAAATATTTTTTCCAATGCTAAAATACTCTGATTCTCTTAACCACCTGTCATTTATTTAACTACCCAGCTATTGGCATGAGTTTGTTCATTAAATAAAACGTTCACTAAAGACTAGTAGCCAAATACAAGAGGATTTATGAAGTCTTACCGTACTGTATAACACTATATTTAGATGCTGTATATTTCTATTATATAACATTATATTCATGTGCTTTCTATTTGTCTTATTTAACACTATATTTATATGCTTTATATTTTGCTTATTAAACACTTTATTTAATCTTAATCTTTGTGTCCTCCACCTTATTACTCTCTAAGTCTATTTAGCCACTTTCTGTCTGTATTGGCAACTTAAATATATACGTTACATAAATGACCGTTCCAATATCTATAGTCTAATAAACCTATATATCATTAACTGTAAGAATTTAGTCCATGTTCTAAGCTGAGCTAGAAAAGGGATAACCCCGTGCTGTTATAAAGTCATCATCGGTTGGTCATACCGGGGTTTGGGTTTGAATTTAGTTGGCGTTTTGGAATTTATTCTTAAACGTGGACTGGGTTTGAACTCGGGTACTGTGTATGAGTAAGCGTGGTGGATTTATACCGGTACAATATCTATATAGTAATGGTCGAACTGATGAAAAATGTAGTAATAGACATATTGCTTAAAGAACACATTATTGATAATGAAACAAGCATTTAAAAAATTATCTAATAGAATACAGATAATGGCATTCTTCCGAAATTAAATATGCTTTAAAAATATGGACAATTTTATCTTCATTATTATTTTTCCAATGAATAAATGAATGAAATAAACTTGGGGCAAAAATTAGCATAGCAAGAAATACTAAAAACAGTACCTGTATACTACGTTATTATTTGTTGTTGTTCGATTTGCTTCGCACACCTGGGCTTCACTCACATCGTAACCAGTCACATGTTCAAAATAATCTGCCAATAAACAAGTACTTTGGCCTGATCCACAACCTACATCCACAGCATGCTCAAATGGTGGTTGATGCTATACAAAAGGAAAATATATATATTATAAAATGGTATTGACTTGCCAAAAAAAAATGTTAACTATCAATGCAGCATGTATTGATAAGTTTGAGATTCTGCATAAACAAATATAAATGAAATTTAAAATAAAGCACATGCAATAATTGATATTAGATAAAATATATATATAAAAACAATAAATATTACTGATTTATGCCTTAATTTACTACATGTGATGTGATATGGCTACTCCTTTATTGAAGTCATGAATCTCTCAGCCACTATGCCCAGAAAAATGTGTTAGCCACCTTATTTTCCCTTTCCATTCTCCATCCTAAGTTTTTCCCATATTCTTCTCAATCCTGCTCCATCCCACTTCCACGACATTATCTTTGTCAACTCTATGGCCTTTATATCTAGATCCCCCTTATCTTTTTTCACACAGCATAAAAAACAAAAACCTACTTTCTGCATAATCATTTTGCTTATATTTATTCTCCCACAACTTCATTATTTGTACTCTTTCTGTTTGTAAGCAATTACATTCAATTAGTAGATGCCTAATATTTTCCATGCCTTCCTTACATAATTTGAAAACTAAATCACCCACATTTCTCTATTTATTTGTATATATTCCCTTGTTGTTAATAATCCTGTTCAAGCCTTAAACAGTAAACTATTTTCCTTGCTATTATCATAAATTAACTCACAACAATATTCTGTTTACTTCTATATATATTTATTTTTACTCTCCATAATAGTTCTCCAGGTCTCCAACTTCCTATTTTTTTATTAATGGATCTATTCTTCTAGCCCATTCTTGACCACTATAACACTCAACAATTCTCCTAACGCAATCATCCCACCTTTTGTACAATTATACTGACATAAAGTCTTTATCCAAATCTTCTGCATACCATATTATCTTTCTCCTCCATCTTGTTGCTAATACAAATATATTCCCTCTAATGTCATCCAGTGAAATCCCGAGCAACCACCAAATGCATACAAAATACCCATCCTCAGCATTCAAATCCCCATTCTCAGACTGATCTCTGGCTTTTGTCATTGCAATAAGACCTAGATAACAGTTAAAAAAAGCCAGATATCAATCTAAGGATGAAAACTCAAACACCAAGAATAGAGACCTGAGTTGCATCTGGCAATCACTGATTAATCAAGCTTACACTAGATGGCAGTGGAGTGGAAACTCTTACATTGTTTAAGCTTATAGTTGGTGATTGGTAATTATTAATGATTTCTTTAAATGCACATTTCTATAGAATGTTTATTATTCTTGATAAGAAAAATAAGTTTATAGAAGTCAGTTTTTTACATAAGCTAGTTTTTTTAAAAAAAGAAAAAACAAAACAAAGTATTTATACCAATAAACAAAACAAAGTATTTATACCAATAAATTATTTACACATAAATAATTGATTATAAAATATTTTATTTATTATTAATAGAATTTCAGGCAGCTCGCCAAAATTATGACTTCCCCTCCCCCATTATTTTTCAAGTTTAAGCAAGTGACTAAGATAAGAAAGTTGAAGAAACTACTTTTTTTACTTAGCTACAATTAGTCATAACTGTTTTCATACTTCATTGGATATATAAATAAATAAGTTATTTTATTCCATTAACAAATACATATTTTTTGTTTGGAAGAAAAAAAATTTAAAACTATTAAAATGTTTTGGAATATAAACATCAAATAAAGTAATGACACATTGTATAAGTTTTCACAAGCTTCAATATATTCTTGTTATTCTTTTTTTTTTTTAAAGTGTATGGAGGGGAGAGGGGACATGATGAAATGCAAAATTGTCCGCTATTTACAGTATAACCAAGATATGTTTAATAATAAATAAACTGTGATAATATTTCATCCTCTTTCAATTTTATTCATTCATGAATGAATATTTGTATAAATTTCATTAACTTAATTAGAATAAACCCCAAATTAAACATATCTCAATGCATGCACAAAGAGAGCAAATCACACACACACACACATCCCAGGCTACGATCTCCAAGCACTCCAAATGTTGAACAAAAAAGGATCAAGAACAGAACGAATCCACCCATTCCCGGCTGCTCCGATGTTTATGAGCATACCCTTGTCAACATTATTGGTAATTCAGACTGAAATCAATTTATCAAGCAAATGAAACGTGGTACCCAAGAGCCATTAAACTCATAGTCAACTATACTTAATAAAGTCATCTATCAGAAGTGCCACCTAGCGTCAACTTTTTCAATTTTTTCTTTCAAGATAAATCAGTTCATTATTTTCTTATTTGTTAAATATCATACTGGTGAAATAACTTCATCTATGCTGCATTTAAAGATAAGAGAAGCAACTCTGATTTTATTCCTTCAATTTTTTCTTACTCAATATTTCATTTGAATATTATCAGTTAATTCATAAATGCATACATCCTAAAAACATGTACAGACTTACCTAAAATAAATTAATCATGATCTTAGTACTTCACATATTTCATTTACTTATCGACCAACAGCAATATACTTATTAAATATAAAACAATAAAATTTAATAGAGGCTCAACCCTAAAGGGCTTGGGTTCCATGAAGAAGGTGGGATTTGTTTAATACTAGCAAAAAATAGATAAATGTGGTTTCTTCTTTATCCATTAAATAATAAAAACATTCATCAAAAGATTACTAATAACAAACCAGATTGCTTTATTGCTCAGGAATTAAAAAGAAGTTTGAAGACCAGAAATGGCAGAACTGGAATTGATCGGAGTTTTATGCTCCAGAACTTGACACTCAAACACTATACTAATCCTTGTAGGGCACAGAATGTTTGACTATACATAAATGGTCACTTTTGCTTTATGAGGTTTGTTGAAATTTTTACAAGAGAAACATGAACACTGAAGGATTTTGAGTAACTCAACTATATTACTTCAAGAATGTCTCGTGATCTTATTCATGACAAATTACTCAATTATATTTATTATAATAGATGTTTATAATGGATGCTTAGGAATCTAATAATCGAAGGTTAACAAGAATTTCACTATATAATCACCCAATTTCAAATTGCATATAGGGTTAACTAATTTTTGCTCTGAATGATTTAATGCAATAATAGACTGATGGACTCAATAAGTAAAAATACAAGGATTATAGTTTGTCTGTGTCACTAATGGTGCTTGACTATCTTATGATCTCCAGAATGGTAAAGTCATTTGATTATTTTACATTACAAGAATAAAAGTCTGCAATATATGCTTTAAAAAATTCTGGTAAGAAACAATTAACAAGTGCAATTCTGTATAATCATAATGGTAACTATTTAAAAGAGCATGCCTTGGAAAGCTATTGAGAATTGGATTGATGCAAAAGATTTTCAATGAAAAATTGTACAAAAAATAAATTGTGGTAAATTTTATTAAAAATAGTTACAGAGTGGAATTTACAAATGTTTTAACATATAAAATAAATAAAATGGTTTTGTTGTTTAGGAGTTTATAAGAAGTTTGAGCACTGGGAGTAACAGAATGAGTTGCTATCAATGGACCAAGAGCTTTAGAGCACCAGTCATCACTAAAGTATGCAGTGCTTTTAACATACATGTTAAATGATATTTATAAATTAAAATCTCTATGGGGGGGGGGGGTATTACATACAAGTCAAACAAAATGGAGACTACAGAATATGGCCAGATAATATTAATGAATGGTATAAAAATACTTTGCATTTCCTTGGTCTTCTGGTGAGGAATATACAAAACTGGAGAGTTGAAGAAAGTATTATACATCTACAACTTCTGGGCCCTTATTTTCTCCTGATGATGATAAGAATAGATCTTTTCTCTTGTTATCAAATAATTTAAAATTTAAAACAAACATATAAATTATTATCAATCAAAAAAATTAATGGGATAAATATAAACTTTATAGTTCTCTATCATTAGATTTCAAAATTCCTCCACTTACTTTGAATCAACCTCTCTCATTACCTGCAACTTTGATCCACAATCAGGAAATCTTTAAATGAAACCAACAAATTTATTACTTTAAATAATTTATTAAATAATATAAAGGAAATTTTTCATAGAAAGACTATTCATGGAGTATTGCATATTATCCATTGTTTTTGTAAGAAGACATATATATAAGTCAGAGTAGTTTCAGCTTAAATGAAAGAATAAATGTACATAAAAGTTAAAAGGTTAGCAATAAATATCTTAGTTCTGCTTTGTATATATCCATGAAAAAAATACAGGTCATATTACTAATTTTGATGACACTAACATTGTCTTCTTTGAGAACATTAAATAAAAATAATTAAAGAATCATTATTATTAAAAATTTATGATTCTGAAGCAATTAACTTATTTAAAAATTCTTTTAATATTAAGGATGTATGGGAAGTAAGTGGGATTGTGGATAATGTTTAGTTTAAATATATTATTTTGTAATTCTTTACACTTGAGAAGTCTGGTTGTAGCAGTGAAACCATCTGTAGTGTTTGAATTTATTTTCTTGGCTAATCTGGTTGAGTTGTGAATTTGGGGTAATTTTGATTATGTATATATTTTAGCTGTTTGGGTTACATGACCCACAATAACATAGTTGTGTGTGCATATATATATATATATATATATATATAAGGAAAGCTGTAGAAGAAAATAAGTCTTAAGAATGTAAAACAACATATTGGTATTGGTAGGAAATTTATATCTGCAATAAGAAAAAAAGATGGAATTGTTATTAAAAAGAGAGATGACATCATGAAATTGGTAGAAGATTTTTATCAAGAATTATATAGTAATAAAGAACAAGTACCTCTTATATCTATTACATCTTCCGAATTGCCCAGAATTTTAAATGAAGAAGTGAGATACGCAATTAAATGTATGAAGAAAGGAAAGGCTCCAGGTAATGATGGAATTATAATTGATATATTAAAAGAAGCAGGTAAAGAAATAGAAATTTTTTTAGCAAAGTTATATACCAAATGTCTAAATGATAAAGATGTACCGGATGATTGGAAGAATGCAGTAATAATATTAATATTTTAAAAAGGTGATAAAGAAGATATTAGAAATTACAGACCTATCAGCCTTTTATCAGTTTTATATAAATTTTTTACCAAGATAATTACAACTCGTCTACAGAGAATATTGGATTTCCACCAACCAAGAGAACAAGCTGGATTTAAAAGTGGTTTTAATACAGTAGATCATATCCAGGTGTTGAGAGAAGTTATAGAAAGGACGAATGAATATGAGTTGTCATTATGTTTTGGATTTGTAGATTATGAAAAGGCATTTGATTCTATAAACATTTCTTCAGTGATTAAAGCATTGGATCATCAAAGTATAGATCCAGGATATTGTCATATTTTGAAGAATATTTATAAAAATGCAACAGCAACAATAAGATTACATAATGATACTGGGAAAGTCAACATTGAGAAAGGTGTAAGACAAGGTAACTCCATATCTCCAAAACTTTTTACAGCAGTGCTGCAAGAAGTATTTTGTGGATTAAAATGGGAAACTAAAGGAGTGAAAGTAAATGGAGATTATTTAAGTCATTTAGATTTCGCAGATGATGTAGTTGTTTTTGCAAATAATGCTTCAGAGTTGCAGGAATTATCAGATGAAAGTAGGAAAGTAGGACTAAAGATAAATGTTAAAAAGACTAAAGTAATGTTTAATCGATTTGCTGAAAATATGAAAATAAAGATTGATTATGATGAATTAGAAGAAGTTAACAGTTACAAATACCTTGGTCAGATTATTAATACAGATGGAAACATAATGGAAGAAATTAATCATAGAATTACACTTGGTTGGAGTGCTTTTGGTAGAAATAACTTGATACTAAAAGGAAATATGCCTATGTGTTTGAAAAGGAAGGTTTTTAACAAATGTGTTTTACCAGTTCTTACTTATGGATCTGAGACTTGGACACTTAATAGAAGAGCAATACAGAGACTTCAGACCACTCAAAGAAGTATGGAGAGATGCATGTTGGGAGTAACAAGAAGAGATTGAAAATGCAATGTATGGGTAAGAGAACAAACAGGTGTTACTGACCTCATTGAAAAAATTAAAAGATTGAAGTGGAGTTGGGCTGGACATATTGCTAGAAGAAATGATAATAGATGGACAATTGAAATTTTAAACTGGATTCCAAGAGATTGTAAAAGACCCAGAAAGAGACCACATGTGAGATGGATGGATGAAATAAGAAAGTGTGCAGGGATGATGTTGAGAAGAGAAGCTAAAGATCGGAAAAGATGGATTAAACTTGGAGAGACCTTCATCCTGCAGTGGATTGATAATGGTTGATGATGATGATGATGATGATGATATATATAAAGTAGAGGAAAAATAAACACTGACAAAAAAAATTTGTATATATTTTTTATATTTTCTGGAATAAAATAACTAACTATTCAAGGGTTAAATAATTCTGAATTTAAAATAGAATTTTATTATAAATTAAAATATTTAAAAGATCTAAATAAATTAATATTTTATTCTGATTTTGAATTTAAAAACTAGCATGTTTCTGATAATTGTAAAAATTTCTATTATCTATTGTTGAAATCTTTTAATTGGTGCTTGTGTACCATTCTGTATCTAAGTAGAGATAACACTTTAGTAAAAATCTAAAAAAAATGTTTTTAATCAAGATAAGGATTAGACAGAAAAAACTGTTTTCAATTAAGATGTTTTTATGACCTTAAATGACTCTTGTGGCTTTTTTATTAGAAATAGTAAGTCAAATTAGCCAGATGCAAAGTCTGGTTATAATATTTTATAGCAGGTTGTTGAAGTTTGAAGCAATTTGTTTTAGCTGGCTAGAAGAGATGGTTTCCAGAGCTATATAAATAACTACTATGGATGAGATATAGCTGAAGGCAGGACAGTAGATTCAGAAGCTGCTACTAGTTTCCTTTCAGAGGAGTTTTGATTCACCTGAAGTCTGTATCAACTTCTAATGAGTCATTAGTCTGAACAAATGAGGATAAAACAGTTTGCTTGCCTGAAGTCAAAGTGGAGCCAACTGCAGAACAACCCTAAAACTGGTAATACCTATTTCAATGCTGACAAGTCAGTCTACCAGCTTTCCCAGAGAAATTGTCAGTAGATGAAGAATTAATTATATGTATGATATTTCAGGTATATATTGAGAGACATAGATAACCATATATATATATATATAGCTGGTAAGTTAGTTTAAAATCCTTAAAATGACTTTTAAATTTATAACTTAACAACTTAAAGTAAAACAAATGAATAAATTGTTTGAATCATACGTCTAAAAGAAACTATCAATCTAAAGATGATTTGATATATATATTTTTTGAAAAAAAAATGTTTTAGTAATTCCTTAAAAATGACATTTAAAAAAAATATGATTTAAAATACAAGCATAATTTTGTTTGGATTTAAAAGTCAAAAAGTAAAGAATAGATTGTTCTATAATCTAAATTTAAAGAAGTTGAGAATTAGTCTATCAAAACAGTTACCAGTTGAAAACTGACTTTAGCTTTTTTTTTAACAAAAAGTAAACATTAAACAGTAATGTGAGAATTAATGATGGATTTTTTTTGTCTATACATGTATATGTGAATTCTATATACTCTTAATGTATTTTAACCAAGTAATTAATTATGGAAGGTATAGTTTGAATAATCTTATTATTGTAACAAATTAAAATATATAATATAAACATCAATGTGCACAACATATATGTTAAATCAAGAATTAATTATGTATTATAAAGTTAATGATTTTATGATAAATTCAAATATGATAGAAAATGAATTTCATTTATATGTTATTCATCAATTGTACTGCACTCTGTATGCATATTTATATATCAATGCATGTCAGATAGACACATTTAGGTAAAAATTGATGCCATTTATTATTTTGACAAAATTGAATGTTAATAGATTAATATAAAGCACATCTGTGCAGATATATATATATATGAATTTTAAGTAAACCTATTAGAACATATATGTAAACCC
>JAQFVV010003445.1:0-10997 GCA_028023455.1 Epiperipatus broadwayi | reverse complement strand
ATTGTAACCGACGGTATTGTCGATTGCTGTGCTCCATTTAAATCTAACAAAAAGAAGGCCCAAAATATTGGTGCCAATTTACAACTGATTAAATCGATGGATGAAGGTGATGGTTAGGATGATCAATTTGATCTGATAAAATTCTAAAATCCAATATAAATTAATCTGGTCTAGCTCAATCGGGTCGCCATTATATATTAAACCATCATAAAGCACAAATAATCTCTCTTAACTTCTTCTGGACTATGCATTAATTTATTATTTTCATCCCCATACATTGATAGTATATCCTGATCATTTCTATTTAACTTATTTTCTGTGGCCAAATATTGATATGGCTTATCCATTAGACTATCATTACCCTTTACCATAGTATCCTTTATTCCTACTATTTTATCTTCCAACATTATAGATATCCTATGATTGAAATTTATTTCCTGTTCCTCCAAATGCCTGTCTATCTCTTGTTTCAGTATTCTGCTATTATCTTTCATTTCATTATAAACCTCATCTTGATTTTTAGCATGCTCTTCTAACTGTTGCAATGATGATTGGTGACTATCTAGTCTATCCTTCAAATTGTCTAACTCTCTTGCCTTCCCTTGCTCAATGTTGCTTAACTCTTCTTGGACACCTAGTAAACTATTCTGCGATTCTGTACACACTTTCTGTAATTTCTTTATTTCATTATCAGCCTTATTATGTTTCTTGCACACCTCTTTATATTCAACTTTCATCTGGCTTTGAAGATCCTTAACTTCTAGCTTAAGATTGTTTACTTCTACTTTTGAAGCCTCTTGACCATCCTTGTAAGCTTTCTCAAATTTTGTGTACTTTTTCTCTAATTCTTTGTACCCAACTTTACAATTTTTAACTTCTTCATTCAAGTTTTCAAATCTGTTTTCTAATCTTTCTTGTGCTATCACATTTACTATCAGATTTTTTTAACTGAGCATCTAAGTCATATTTTAATTCCTCAAACTTTGCATTAGTAGCATTTAGCTCTATTTTGCATAAGCCAATTGTAATATTTACCTCCTCTCTAAATTCTTTATTTTCTTTAATCATATCACCCAGTTTATTATTCATGTCACTAAATTTATCATTTATTTCACCACTTATATCTTCTCTTAACTTATTATTATCTTTGCTCATATCACTAAATTTATCATTTATACCTTCAAATTTATTATTCATATCACTTTTCATATCATTCATATTTTCCATCAATTCTTTTAGAATTGGATACAAATCTCCTTCAGGTTTTGATACTTTTTCTTTCTTATGGCTTTCCATTTTTATTTTCCTATTTATGTTAAATATAATATTTCTATTTTAAATAACCTGCGAAATATTTTACTTTTATTTATCCTTACATAAAACATATCCATCCGTTCAATCCTGCATCTGCGAACAAAATCCAAAATCCCCAAAGAACGACAAGCACAAGTATTTTAATATCTTACTTAAACCTATGATCTAATATAATCAACTACATAACTCCACCAATGCATATAAAAATAATACTATGTTTTAACATCTATATGAGACTCAAACTTGGGTCTTTAATTGGTTATTTCGGCCCGAGTTGGCGCGCCATTTTTGTAACCGACGGTATTGTCGATTGCTGTGCTCCATTTAAATCTAACAAAAAGAAGGCCCAAAATATTGGTGCCAATTTACAACTGATTAAATCGATGGATGAAGGTGATGGTTAGGATGATCAATTTGATCTGATAAAATTCTAAAATCCAATATAAATTAATCTGGTCTAGCTCAATCGGGTCGCCATTATATATTAAACCATCATAAAGCACAAATAATCTCTCTTAAAGTTTAATTTACTTAAGTTATATGAAAAATGAAGAAATAATGAGATTATCTGCTCCAGCCTTCAACAAAACCGTCAACTACAATATAAATTGCATAGAGCGGTGAAATCAACTACTATTGCCCTATACAATAATATAGGATTAGGCTAACACTTGATTGGCAATCTAATCAAAACCAATCCAATTAATAACTAATCTAGATTCCAATATATATATTTTATTAGCCTGTTACTGTTATAGTACTTTAACTCCACTTTATTATTTAAAGGTACTGTCTTTATAACTTAATGGATAATTTTCTAAGTACCTGTAATAGCACTTTACAAAACATTGGTTTGCATACAGACATTATTTAAACGACAAAACAAAATAATAACCGAACCCCAAATATGCATATATCCATGTTAGCAAACGCTAAATATAAAGATAAATACTCGCGTCAATAAACGATATACAATTCTTTCTACCTCAACCTATAATTAATAATTTTCTGTGGACCTCAACTGGTTTTATTATAGTTTTATAACAATTTGAAAATTTATATACTCATTTAAATGTTTAAACAAATTAATAGACGTCGATAGATTATCAATAAGTTACAAAATAATTTATAAATATCTCTCAATAAAATGATACTTAATTAATGCTTCGTTTAGGTTTTAAACTAAAATATTTCACTGGAGTTTAATATCAATACTCTATTAGCTCATTTCTAATTTTACAATGTCCAATTATATTAACTAAAAATATATCGAGCTTCTCTTGGATGTTTATTCACTTGTGAATATTAATACAACTTGTTTGAAAACTTTAAATAACTGAATAAAAAATTTTGATTGGCAACAATTAAAACACATGATTATATTTGATATTTCTATAAATGAAAATAATATTCAATTAAATCGGTCAATGAAGTTTATTCTCTTCATTTTATAGGAGTTTAAGAAATATTCAAACGAACTACTCCAAACCGAACGATAAAGTATAATCTATTTAGATTTTTATTACGGAATCAGACAAACATGAAATGATTGTCTTTGTAATATTAATTAAGAGACATAATAATATGGATATATAATATTCGAATGCAAATATAACTATGAAATTTATATAGAAACAAAATAAAATATTAATAAGCAAAATATACCTTATCTTCTATTTCAATTTGCTTACCAAGCTGAGTTTGAATTCTGTTACCTAAGTTGCTCCGCCGTCTTACGCAATCCAAATAAAACAAAATAAGTAAACTAGTCTTGATATTTAAATTAACTCAATTTATTTAATTATAAAAAAAAAAAGATTGACAATATTAATGATAGTATACATCCGAAATGTCTTTATATTTTAGATTGGTTGACTAAATAAAATAATCATGTTGCTATATGTATCTCTATATACGTGTTGCAAGAACGTTAACGACACATACAAAAAAAATGAATGAATAAATGATGGGAAAGGTTCTTAGATATTTTACTAAAAAAAATAAAAATTTACATATACCCTATACCAAAATGTGCAATAAGAGGGTATCAAAGTCTATTCGTTTATCAAAAATAATTACGGATAAATGAATATGAAATAATAACTATATTTGAGTCTTTCCGATCATTTTCATTTAATAATTATATTTCTTTAGATAATAAAAAAAAAAAAACATCATATAGTATTACATATAAAAAAAAATTAACACACATATTTTTCATAAAAAAAATAATCATACCATATATATAAATCTGTCCATTCACTGTTTATTAGTCTATCGATTGCCTTCATTTATAGTGTAAAGAGGATTTTCTCAGTCCGAAATAGTAATTGTAAACTTTGCAATACTCATTAAAAAGTTTCCTTTTTCTCTTTCCATTCTGTAGAGGTGAGTGTATTTCGACGATCCAGGTTATGAGGTGAATTGATCCATTGGGTTAATCGGGAGACGATGTCTATGCAAATCCATTTTTCTTTTCTTTATTTATAAAGCATTTTTTTTTTTCATAGGTTTCTTTTTTTTTTACATTGCTGCCGCTCTTCGGAACACTTCAATTTGCCCGCCCGAATGATTGAACGGGCAGATAATTCTGCTACTACTCCATGTTTTATAGTTTTACAAACCAACAATTTTAATATTGAAAAGGTTCATTTTCTTAAGATACAACCAATAGATTTGTCCTTTACCATACAAAGTGATAATAAGTGTGTGCGTGCTTGAGTGAGTGACTGAGAATGACTGACCGATCTGACCCCTTTTATCTTCTGTCACGTCATTTTTATAGATTCTCTTTCTGACGTTTTTTTATCTTTGCGGCCACACACGATCATAGATAAGAAGACGGTCATAGATAAGAAGACACACGAAGATCACATTTAAATTCGATTACAATTTTTTTCTTAAAATAATATTTTACAAACCAAAATATAAAATTGATATAATAACCTTTTTTTAATAACAATATTTTTTTTAAAATATTTTACAAATAAAATATACACAACATAAAAAACATTAAACTGTATGTAATATTGTTACTATGGTGATTGCATTTATATATGAAATGTATAAAATAATATTAATCCTATTTCGTTAAATTTATTATGCTGAATTGCTTACTATGTTATTTTTTTTATTTTTATATATATATGTATGTGGATCATCAATTTGAACACTCACAATATATATATATAGTTTGTTCAATTATAACAGACAATAAAATCACTTACGGAATCTCTCATTAACAATTACTTATTTACGTAATAATATGTTCAATGTATTCTTCATTATAAATTAGAATTAATAATTTATGATGAGTTAAATCATAGTTAGAATTAAAAGTCTATGAAGAAAATAAATAATATTTACCTTTATTAATTTAAGATCTCTGCCTTCAAAACTTTTCCCGATAGTAGTAACTTTAACAAGTGTTGGATAATTAATAGCCAAAGAATCAATGAAAGAATAGATCTGTATCGAAAATATTAATAATGTATAATATATAAAAAATAAAAAAAATGAAATTAGATATTTTACAGTGTAAATTAATTCCAGTTAATCTACCGTTAGTTGTACACACACACACACACACACACACACACACACACACACATATATATATATATATATATATATATATATATATATATATATATATATATATACTGAATAATGTGTAGTATAATCCATTTAAATCAACTTAATTAGAAAACACCCCAGGTCAAGAGTCAAAATATATTGACAGACTGATGCATTAAAAATATTATATTTAGTTGAAAGATTGATAAAACATTAGTTATACTATATTAGAGCACAAATTTTGTTTATTTATATACAAACACGTACACACACACACTCACATATTTAATTCACTTTCTAGATAACAAATACTAGAATAAATTTTCAAATGTTAGATGGCAAGATATTCCATCAATATATTTTCTTAACTAGTAGATTATTTTGATGGGCAGGATAGTGGATAATCCATTCATTAAACATATTTTTTGCAATCCAGAACATAGTTAATAATTATTGGCATTTAAAATTCAAACTTGCTTCAAATATTTATTATTTTATGAAAAAATAATATTTCTAATTGAGGTAAGAGTAGTGAGAAAATATAAGGAATTATGTTCCTAAAATTTAACTAAATAATTGGCTATTCACAGAATTTAAAATATCAAGATATAATAGAGAAGTTATTCTAATTTCATATATTAATTACAGTGTCAAAATCAATTACTTTTACTAAACTTTTAGCATTAGTATACAATAAAAAGTATATATTGTTTTGGTTTTTTTTTTTAAAAAAAAAAAAACTTAAAAAATATGCAAGAATTCCTAACAACATTGAAATTGTTTTTCAAATAAAGTTCTAAATGAATTCATTGAATAGTATGCGTGTGTGTATTCTTAAAATAAACTCCAGCTTTAATATATAAAAATACATTTGAGATTTTTTTCAAAAGTTTTTAAAATTTGTGAAGTATTTAGAAAGTACAAGATCCTATTACATATTCTTTAAAAATTACACTTACTACATAGATGTCTACTTCTTACAGAAAATTATTTAAAAAAATATTAAAAAATAATGATATTTCAAAATAAAATTTCTTATTTCAAAATGTTACACTTTCCACAGAAAGAAAAAATAAAATACATTGCAAAATGTTTTGA
Source organism: Epiperipatus broadwayi (assembly GCA_028023455.1). NCBI lineage: Eukaryota > Metazoa > Onychophora > Udeonychophora > Euonychophora > Peripatidae > Epiperipatus > Epiperipatus broadwayi. The sequence goes on along the minus strand of JAQFVV010003445.1, from coordinate 5,009 downwards.
CATTTAGAAAAAAATGTATGAATATTTTCTTATCAATGGTTACAAGCAGGATATTTTATCTCTATTCGAATTACAATTGCTTAATTTTGCATTACATTTTTAATGAACAGCTGTCAATACTTTCCTAAGTTAGTCTCTATGTTTCAAAAAAATCAAATTAGTTTGAATTTTGCTTGCACAGTTTAAATTTTATGCTTTCCTTTACTGCTGTTGGAGTTTCTCAGATACTGTTTATTTTTTAAATGGCTGCTATTGCTATTTATTAATTATTGTTATTAAGACATTTAATGGAATGACTTAAAATAAGGAATAAAGTGCAACAACCTATATGTTAAATTGATCATTTCTCATACAATTACCTTTTCTCAGTGAAATGTCTGATGCTTTCCCTGTGGATTATTAACTATGAAATTGATGAATAACTATTACAATTTTTTTAAATCCATTTACATTCATGAAAATTTGACTATGTAAAGCAAATACAGAGTTTAACTTAATTCGAGTTATTTAATGTCCTCTGATATATGTACATTTTTATGTTATGTGATATTATTTAGGGTCTCTAAGGAAGAGAACGAAATATTCTTGGTATTTTATGTAATTGATATGGATAAAAATGTTTTTTAGTTATCATTATAATTATTATAGAGTACATTTAAGGGTCCCTATGTTTATGTATGCCTTAATCTCTGTTTAATTTAAAGTTTACATTTGAAAAGAACCCTTATCTCACTTATTATTTAATGTAGTAGTTCTATTGATTTATATATGATTACAAATGTAATCTATTTTTAAGTGAGTTGAAATTTCTCAGAATATATGAATGTTACAAATATTATATAATTTGTATAAATGGAAAATTTAGAAATATTAAAAATTCAATCTTTACAAACAGTAAGCATTTGAAGAAATGAGGATTGCTATAACTTATTTTCATTATCTTAGTATTAACAATAATATGAGGTTATGGGTTTTGTTTTTGATTATTATTAGTTGATTACAATATCACATATGATTCTAAAACATCTCTATAATAATTAAAAGTAAAAGTTCTAACTCATGGTATTGTCACATTCTTAAAAAATCTTATCAAAATGAATAGCAGTCATTAGATTATGTGATTGACAATACTCAGAAAATTAATATTGAATTCAGTGCTACATAAATTGATGTTATATCTCCAAAACATTTTAGAAATGTTTTACAAAATGTGAGTAAAAGTGAATGAGTACTGAAATAATCTATATTTGGAATTCCCTATGGTTGCTTTCATAAATATTGCTTCAGAATTTCAGAAAATGTTGAAAGAATTATCAAATGAAAGTTATATATTAGGACTGAATATTATTTAAGCTAAAATATTAAAATAATGATCAATATATTGTCAGAGAAGAATAAAATAAGCATATCATAATTATCAATTAAAATAAATTAGCAATTACAAATGAATTGATAGTTATTTTTAATAATGACGGAGAGCTATGGAGTGTAATTATTCATAGAAAGTAATGTTTTGGTAGAAATAAATTAATATTAAAAGGAAATAATTTTGTGTGTTTGAAAAGAAAGCTTTAACAGATATTTCTTATGAATCTGAAACTTCGATACTTAATAGAACTATTCAGTGAAGTAAAACACATTTTTTCAGTAGTAATAATAGTAGATTAAGAAGGAAATACATGAATAAGATCAAAAAGATATCATTGATATTACTGAGAGAATTAAGCATCTGAGAAGATGCTGATCTAAAGATGACTACAATGAAAAATTGATGTTTTAAATTAGATATCAAAAATGATAAATGATCTCAAAGAAAATATATTTGACATGGATGAATAAAATAATTATATTTTCTAATGTGATTTGATGAAGGGAGGCTAGAGATCAGTGAAACTGGATTACACTTGCAAGGGAAGTCATCCTGTATTGGATTTATAATTGCTTGAATAAATATTAGAAAGGTTCTTTTATTTATTTTAATGGCATGGGGCCAAGAGTTTACGCTCAAAAAGAGATACAATAGTGCATGTAATCAGAGAAAACATTGGTATAATTTATATACTTGGCTCTTAAATATAGTTTAGAAACACCAGAATAATATATTCCAATCTATGTGATTAGTACACATTAATACACAAAATGACATTCCCTAATTATTGAAAACTTGTTAGTAGGTATTTATAAGGGCAATAAGCTAAATATTGAATTACATAATATATATGAGGTTTATTTCAATTCTTAATTCTAAATACCATTTTAATAGATATGTTATTCACAATCATATAAATAATTATTCCTGGTTTCAAACTCAATGGTTTTATTAAATAATGTTGATTATAAATGTTTTTAATCAATTATCTTTATAATTATATTTTATGAAAGGTCAGTATATTTATTTTAATCATATTTAATACTCATCAGAAGGTGTACTTATTAAATAAGCACTGTATGTTTATAATATTTCCTCTAAAGTGACAATTCCAGATCATATTACAAATGTTTTATAAAGATTAAAAGTCATTATATATTTTTTCTTTCTCTGTTTTTTGTGCTGCTTTAAAATGTTCTGACCAAATGTAAGAAGTCTTTAATAAACCTTGGTTTTCCTTTTCTCTGACCACAGAGATTCATAAGATACATTTTGTAAAACGCACATAGAGAGCGTACCAATAGCTCTAACAAGCTCGTAAATTAACAAGTGCGGTTATGAGAAATATTTAAAATCTCTATCCAGAACACTCTTATCTCCAGACCATGGTTTCGGGCTTATGGCCCACGTCAGTGGAGAGCTAGAATATTCGGACACTAGACCTAAAATATCAACTCAAAAAACCAGCACTTATTTCAAACGTATATTTAAGAAGAAACTCTGAATTTTTCGGACATGAAAATGTCTTTAAATCCAGCTATCTAACTTAAATAGCTATATGGGACTGAAGTATATTCAGATCTACCATATTCTAATAGGCTCAGCATAGCCAAAGCCTTAAAGGTAAAATTATAATAATTAATAAAGCAAGTCATATATAACATGACATTACTTTTATGAGCTTGTAATTACAAAAATGCACATAGAGAGCGTACCAATAGCTCTAACAAGCTCGTAAATTAACAAGTGCGGTTATGAGAAATATTTAAAATCTCTATCCAGAACACTCTTATCTCCAGACCATGGTTTCGGGCTTATGGCCCACGTCAGTGGAGAGCTAGAATATTCGGACACTAGACCTAAAATATCAACTCAAAAAACCAGCACTTATTTCAAACGTATATTTAAGAAGAAACTCTGAATTTTTCGGACATGAAAATGTCTTTAAATCCAGCTATCTAACTTAAATAGCTATATGGGACTGAAGTATATTCAGATCTACCATATTCTAATAGGCTCAGCATAGCCAAAGCCTTAAAGGTAAAATTATAATAATTAATAAAGCAAGTCATATATAACATGACATTACTTTTATGAGCTTGTAATTACAAAAATGCACATAGAGAGCGTACCAATAGCTCTAACAAGCTCGTAAATTAACAAGTGCGGTTATGAGAAATATTTAAAATCTCTATCCAGAACACTCTTATCTCCAGACCATGGTTTCGGGCTTATGGCCCACGTCAGTGGAGAGCTAGAATATTCGGACACTAGACCTAAAATATCAACTCAAAAAACCAGCACTTATTTCAAACGTATATTTAAGAAGAAACTCTGAATTTTTCGGACATGAAAATGTCTTTAAATCCAGCTATCTAACTTAAATAGCTATATGGGACTGAAGTATATTCAGATCTACCATATTCTAATAGGCTCAGCATAGCCAAAGCCTTTAAAGGTAAAATTATAATAATTAATAAAGCAAGTCATATATAACATGACATTACTTTTATGAGCTTGTAATTACAAAATGCACATAGAGAGCGTACCAATAGCTCTAACAAGCTCGTAAATTAACAAGTGCGGTTATGAGAAATATTTAAAATCTCTATCCAGAACACTCTTATCTCCAGACCATGGTTTCGGGCTTATGGCCCACGTCAGTGGAGAGCTAGAATATTCGGACACTAGACCTAAAATATCAACTCAAAAAACCAGCACTTATTTCAAACGTATATTTAAGAAGAAACTCTGAATTTTTCGGACATGAAAATGTCTTTAAATCCAGCTATCTAACTTAAATAGCTATATGGGACTGAAGTATATTCAGATCTACCATATTCTAATAGGCTCAGCATAGCCAAAGCCTTAAAGGTAAAATTATAATAATTAATAAAGCAAGTCATATATAACATGACATTACTTTTATGAGCTTGTAATTACAAAAATGCACATAGAGAGCGTACCAATAGCTCTAACAAGCTCGTAAATTAACAAGTCCGAATATTCTAGCTCTCCACTGACGTGGGCCATAAGCCCGAAACCATGGTCTGGAGATAAGAGTGTTCTGGATAGAGATTTTAAATATTTCTCATAACCGCACTTGTTAATTTACGAGCTTGTTAGAGCTATTGGTACGCTCTCTATGTGCATTTTTGTAATTACAAGCTCATAAAAGTAATGTCATGTTATATATGACTTGCTTTATTAATTATTATAATTTTACCTTTAAGGCTTTGGCTATGCTGAGCCTATTAGAATATGGTAGATCTGAATATACTTCAGTCCCATATAGCTATTTAAGTTAGATAGCTGGATTTAAAGACATTTTCATGTCCGAAAATTCAGAGTTTCTTCTCTAAATATACGTTTGAAATAAGTGCTGGTTCATTGAGTTGATATTTTAGGTCTAGTGTCCCAATATTCTAGCTCTCCCACTGACGTGGGCCATAAGCCTCAAAACCATGGTCTGGAGATAAGAGTGTCTGGATAGAGATTTTAAATATTTCTCTATAACCGCACTTGTTAATTTACGAGCTTGTTAGAGCTATTGGTACGCTCTCTATGTGCATTTTTGTAATTACAAGCTCATAAAAGTAATAAGTCATGTTATATATGACTCGGTTTATTAATTATTATA
>JAQFVV010003444.1:5000-11000 GCA_028023455.1 Epiperipatus broadwayi | reverse complement strand
CATATATATATATATATATATATATATATATATATATATATATATATATATATATATATATATATATATATATATATATATATATATATATATATATATATATAATTGCTTTTTTACAAAGCTTGGAGCTTGGGTTTTCTGGGCAAGCTAGAATATTTTTCTTGCTAAATTTGGTTTTAGTGATTGTCATTATCAAAAAAAAGTATAATCCATGTAAAATGTTGGTCTCTTTTTATCTAGGATTATTCCAGGCAAGCAACTGTTTTCATTTGAAAGATTTCAGGAAAGCAACTGTCCTCTCGACATTTAAGGCTATGAATTTCAGCTACATCAGTTTATGGTAGTATATTCTGCAAAATCTATGGTCAGCTAAAACCAACTGCTGCACATCATCAAATTTCAACAAAAATATTGTAACCAACATTTCAGCTGACCATTTCTTGCAAAAATATTATTCAGACTGTTCTCTTCAAAAATCACTATCCAGACTGGAGCTAATTTTGTTATCATCCCTTTTGTAGAATCATCTAAGGTGATAATAACACCTTGATTGCAAAACAGGGTTTTTATTTTTATCTCTCTAATCATTTTGAAAACATACTTGTTTTAATTAATTAAAAAATTTCAAAACCAAGTATTGTGCTTTTACATTTCACAATAATAATAATAATAATAATAATAATAATAATAATAATAATAATAATAATAATAATAATAATAATAATAATAATAATAATAATAATAATAATAATAATAATAATAATAATAATAATAATAATAATAATAATAATAATAATAATAATAATAATAATAATAATAATAATAATAATAATAATAAAACATAATATATATATATGTTAAAGCGAAGATTTGCGGGTTAAATATATAAAATACATATTTATGGAATTCATCCGTTAGTTAAAATCCTTTAATATCAATATACTGACGTTTCCGACTTGGTCTGTGACCAAGTCGAAACATCAGTATATTGATATTAAAAGTTTTTAACACGGATGAACCCGCAAAATATGTATTTTATATATATATATATATATTCTGACCTTATAAAAATTTAATTTATAAAACAATGTTTTAAATTAGAGTTATTATTTATTTATTTATTTCTATTTCAATGAATGTAGAATATATCTACTATAATTTTTGTCTGTGTTTATTTCTTTTTCCTTTCAACTTTATTTTATTTATATATATATATATATATATATATATATATATATATATATATATATATATATATATATATATATATATATATAAATATATATATATATATATATATATATATATATATATATATATATATATATATATATATATGCACATACACTATATTAGTGTGTGCTAGGTAATACAACTGGTTGCAATATATATATATGATCACTAGATGGAGCTTTACCAATAGCTCCTAACAAACTTTTCTTTACATAAATGGTGAGAGAGATAGAATTCAATATCTCTTTCATTGTCTCCCACCTTCAGACCTTGGTTACAATCTAGTTGGCTCACATCAGTGAAGGATTGGAAGGTAAGAAACTAGATCTAAATACTAACTCTATAATCCACATTTATCAAACACAGTTCTATCAGTTTGAAAGCATGAATTTTTTTTGACACATAATGTCTTCAAATCCAGCCAAACAAACTTGATAACTATATGGGTCTGAAATCAGCTCAGTTTCAACTATATGAAAAGCCTCAGCATTACATATAATTGCATAAACCTTTCACGGATACATTTCTGATAAAGAAAATAAGTTATAAATTCCGTAATTTGCTTCTAGCTTGCTCTCTTATGATCTCTAGGATAGTGGTTTACCAATAGCTCCTAACAATCTTTTGTTTTCATAAATGCTGAGAGAGATAGAATTCAGTCTTATTTCATTGTCTCCCACCTCCAGACCATGGTTTCAAGTTAGTTGGCTCATGTCGGTGAAGGCTTGCATGATTAAAAACTAGATCTAAATACTAACTCTTAAAAGCAGCATTTATGAAACATGTTTCTATCAGTTTGAAAACATGAAATTTTTTCCAACACATAATGTCTTCAAATCCAGACAATGAAGAGATATTGAATTTTATTCCTCAATCAGCATATATGTAAAACAAAAGTTTGTTAGGAGCTATTGATAAAGCTCCATCTAGATAACATGCAAGCTAAGAGCAAGTTATGATATATATAACTTGTTTTGTGTTTGTCATAAATGTACCTGAAGAATTTTGCAATGATATATATATATATATATATATATATATATATATATATATATATATATATGGTGTAACTGAACTGACCCATATAGCTATCTAGTTTGTTTAGCTGGATTTGAAGCCATTATGCATCAGAAAAATTTCATGCTTTCAAACTGATAAAAACATGTTTCATAAATGCTGATTTTAGAGTTAGTATTTAGATCAAGTTTTAATCTTCCAACCCTTTATTGATTTGAACCAACTACCTTGAAACCATGGTCTGGAGGTGGGAAACTATGAAATAGATATTGAATTCTAACTCTCTTGGAATTTATGTAAACAAAAGCTTTTAAGAAGCTATTGGTAAATCTCCATCTAGTGATCACAAAATGCAAGCTAAAAGCAAGTTATGAAATTTATACTTTTGTTTATCATAAATGTACCCATGAATGATTTTGCAGTGATGTATATTGCAGAGGTTTTTACTATATGGTGAAACTGAACTGATTTCGGACCCATATAGCTATCTACTTTGTTTAGCTGGATTTGAAGACATTATGTGTTGGAAAAATTTCATGATTTTAAACTGATAGAAACATGTTTGATAAATGCTGATTTTAAAATTAGTATTTATATCTAGATTCTACTTTGCGAACTTGTCACTAATGTGAGCCAACTAGCTAGAAACAATAGTCTGGAGGTGGGGAGACAATGAAAAAAATATTGAATTGTATGTCTCTCTGCATAGCTTATTAGGAGCTATTGGAAAAGCTCCTTCTACTGATCATAAAATGCAAGTTAAGAGCAAGTTATGAAGTTTATAACTTGTTTATCATATATATATATATATATATATATATATATATATATATATATATATATATATATATATATAATGAAGCAGACAATCTTAGCTTAGGATTGAGCTTCATGTTTCCACCCTACTAACCTATGTTTAAACCCTATTTCCTATCCCCGCTGCTTTTGTCATATATATATATATATATATGATAAACAAAAATGCAAGTTAAAAAACTTGCTAACGCTTGTATTTATGTCCACAAATGGCGTCCTACCAAGACTGCCAATCAAGCGTGTTTTGTTTACATAAACGTCAGAGTAGTTAGTACTCACTATCTCTAACTATAATCTCCACTTTCAGATCATGATTGCAAGTTATTTGCTATCGCCAGTGAAAGAGAGGAATAAAGAAACTAGGATCTGAATACTAAACTCTGAGCGTTTATGAAACAATTTCTATTCAGCTTGCAAGCGTGAATTTTTTAGACACGTAATGTCCTCAAACTCAGCATACTAAACCAGATAGCTACATGGGTCTGATCTCGTCAGCATCACCACATGAAACTCTGCAACTATATCATTGCAAGAAACACCTCAAAGGTACATTTATGATAAACAAAAATGCAAGTTAGAATCTTGCTAACGCTTGTATTTATGTCCACAGATGGGTCCTACCAGACTGCCAATCAAGCGTGTTTTGTTTACATAAACGTCAGAGTAGTTAGTATCTCACTATCTCTAACTATAATTCCACTTTCAGATCATGATTTCAAGCCATTTGCTATCGCCAGTGAGTAGATAGGAATAAAGAAACTAGATCTGAATACAAACCTGAGCGTTTATGAAACAATTTCTATTCAGCTTGCAGCGTGAATTTTTAGACACGTAATGTCTCAAACTCAGCATAGCAAACCAGATAGCTACATGTCTGATCTCAGTTCAGCATCACCACATAGTAGAAGCCTCTGCAATCTATATCATTGCAAGAAAGACCTCAAAGGTACATTTATGATAAACAAAAATGCAAGTTAAAAAACTTGCTAACGCTTGTATTTATGTCCACAGATAAGATCGGAAGATCGGTGTAGTGAATACTAACTACTCTGACATTTATGTAAACAAAACACGCTTGATTGGCAGCTTGGTAGCTATCTGGTTTGGCTATGCTGAGTTTGAAGACATTACGTGTCTAAAAAATTCACGCTTGCAAGCTGAATAGAAATTGTTTCATAAACGCTCAGAGTTTGTATTCAGATCTAGTTTCTTTATTCCTGTCTTTCACTGACGATAGCAAATAGCTTGAAATCATGATCTGAAAGTGGAATTATAGTTAGAGATAGTGAATACTAACTACTCTGACGTTTATGTAAACAAAACACGCTTGATTGGCAGTCTTGGTAGGATGCCATCTGTGGACATAAATACAAGCGTTAGCAAGTTTTTTAACTTGCATTTTTGTTTATCATAAATGTACCTTTGAGGTCTTTCTTGCAATGATATAGATTGCAGAGGCTTCTACTATGTGGTGTTGCTGAACTGAGATCAGACCCATGTAGCTATCTGGTTTGCTATGCTGAGTTTGAAGACATTATGTGTCTAAAAAATTCACGCTTGCAAGCTGAATAGAAATTGTTTCATAAACGCTCAGAGTTTGTATTCAGATCTAGTTTCTTTATTCCTGTCTTTCACTGACGATAGCAAATAGCTTGAAATCATGATCTGAAAGTGGAATTATAGTTAGAGATAGTGAATACTAACTACTCGGACGTTTATGTAAACAAAACACGCTTGATTGGCAGTCTTGGTAGGACGCCATCTGTGGACATAAATACAAGCGTTAGCATGTTTTTTAACTTGCATTTTTGTTTATCATAAATGTACCTTTGAGGTCTTTCTTGCAATGATATAGATTGCAGAGGCTTCTACTATGTGGTGATGCTGAACTGAGATCAGACCCATGTAGCTATCTGGTTTGAGATGAGCGTGTGTAGTGCAGACGTCTAAAAAATTCACGCTTGCAAGCTGAATAGAAATTGTTTCATAAACGCTCAGAGTTTGTATTCAGATCTAGTTTCTTTATTCCTGTCTTTCACTGACGATAGCAAATAGCTTGAAATCATGATCTGAAAGTGGAATTATAGTTAGAGATAGTGAATACTAACTACTCTGACGTTTATGTAAACAAAACACGCTTGATTGGCAGTCTTGGTAGGACGCCATCTGTGGACATATATATATATATATATATATATATATATATATATATATATATATATATATATATATATATATATATATATATATATATATATATATATATATATATATAAATCAAAACTGACCCCAAATCTAAATTAAACCAGACCAGAATAAAAATAATATTAAAACACAACCTAAGGTTTCACCGCTACAAGTAGACTTCTCAAGTGTAAAGAAATAATAATAAAAAAAAAAATACACACATTATATATACTATTAAAAACTACCCACAAATCCATTCACTTCCCATCCACCCTTAATATTAAAATAACTCTTAAATAAGTTAATTGCTTCAGAATCATAAATTTCCAATAATAAAGACTCTTTAATTCTTCTTTGATTTCATTTCTCTCAAAGAAGACAACCTTAGCTTCATCAAAATCAATAGTGTGGCCTGTATCTTTTCATGGACATACAAAGCAGAACTAAGATATCTATTTTTAACTCTACTTTTATGAACCTTTACTCTTTCATTTAAACTCAAACTACTCTGACCTATGTAAACCTTCTTACAAAATAAACAAGGAATAAAATATACCACACCAGGAATAGTCTTTCTATCAAAAACTTCCTTTGTATTATTCAATAAATTATTCAATGTAACACCCCTTTTCCAAGCAATAAGAAAATTGCTTGGAAAAGGGGTGTTACATTGAATAATTTATTGAATAATACAAAGGAAGTTTTTGATAGAAAGACTATTCCTGGTGTGGTATATTTTATTCCTTG
>JAQFVV010003444.1:0-2500 GCA_028023455.1 Epiperipatus broadwayi | reverse complement strand
ATTGGATTGCCGAAATTTAAAAGAGAACGAGTTTTTTTTGGATGGAACTTTAAATAATAATTGACGTTACTTTGATAGGTTTACATTTGATTGCCGACAACAATTATTGGGAAAAGTGTTGTTGTTGTTTTTTTTCGCGCGTGTGTGTGTATGTTTATATAAAAATTAAAACCGTTACTTTTATCGGTTTACATTTGATTGACGACCACTATGACTTCCTTTCATTTATAAAGTATGATTTTTGTTTCTACGAATAAATATTTTTGACAATGGGACAATAACAGTTGTTGTTTGTTTAATTTTTATTGACAAAAGGTTGTTTTTCAGTGTAGTTTCAAATAGTAATTTGGGTTACATTTAAATAATAAGTTACTGTCTTACTTTGATTGGTTTACATTTGATTGACATTAATTATTGGGAGGGGTGTTTCTTTGTGTGTACAGTTGTAGACAACAATTATTGGGTGAAGGGGTGGGTTAACCATTTAAAGAATAGTAGTTTTAAGTTATGGTCTTACTTTGATTGGATTACATTTGATTGCTGATACTAATTATTGGGAGGGGTGTTTTTTTGTATGTATGATTGTAGACAACAATTATTGGGGAAAGGAGTGTAACCATTTAAAGAATAGTAGTTTACATTACTTTTAGTGGTGGTGTACATTTGATTGCTGACAATAATTAGTGAGAGGGGTGAAAGCACTCTTCCCTTGTGGTTCTTACATCGACTGAACAGCATTTCGTCCATCTCTACTATCAAACCTGATCATCCAACTTGACTGGAAGGTCTTGAAGCAAGGCTTTCATGACATAATTCACGGAGAGCTTCTTTCCATATGGCTAATAAATTTTGAGACATTTCAATATCATTAATGGCATGCTGTACAGTCAACTCGTCATGGCTCCAGCAATGCAGAAAATGTAAAGACTTGATGAATGGCTTTTGAAATCTCTCAAACCAGCTGCCTTTTCTAAGTGCACATATCTTTCGGCAAGAACGAGACTTACAAATGAAACTCCAAAGATCTTTATGAACCTCAAGTCTCATACATTTGCCACACAAATATCTCTTTTTTTTCAGCAGGATGTTTTTCTGCTGTAGAAATGTTACAGCACTAACTTCCATGTCTGGCAATTTCCATATTTTCATATTTTCTGTTTTCGAGTTTGCCATACTTTTTGTTTCATAAAATTTCTCGCTAAAACGTGACTCAAAGCGTGATCTTGAAAATATTACGCAAACTCACTGTAATCGAAAATTCAGGAAGAATACAAATTTATGAGGAACAATCACGATACTTTTAAAATTGTTAAAATGTAACAGTACATCAATTCGTCTTTAAAAAAAAGCACCAATGAAAATTTAATTAATTTTGACACGATCATATTAACACACCCTCGTACGATATTTTTACATCAAATACATAACACAGCATTACGATATAGTGCATGACACAAACAACTATGTCATTTTCCTCTTCTTTTAGCATCAGAAAAAGCCATACCATTAGCCGCTAATCCGAATTAACATTCTTTCTAGATTTTATCATAGAAAGAAGACTTAACTCCGAGTTAACAGTCTACCTTTTAGCATAGAAAGAAGATTTAATTCCAAGTTAACAATCTTTCTAGGATTTATTTTAGAAAGAATGCTTAAAGGCTTGGGTGCGGCTGTGGAAACAGCATATTTCTAGGAATTTAGCTAGAAATCACGCTTCTAGCAGCTGACATGAAGGATCAGATGACAACCATTTATTAAATGTCATTAGTGACATGTATCATTACTGCATTACTGACATTAGGCTATCTTCCTTATATAGATATATTACATGCTTCTAGTGTTTTAATGTGGGGCTTGCCAACATTATTCTGAAACCCGTAGATTTCTTCTCATATCTCATTCCGTAGAGTTAGTTGAGCTACCTGGAATCACATTTATTTTGGGTATGAAAATGCCTCTGGTGGTGATCCTGTAAGGTTGGTGCACAGTATGCATATTCATTTCATAGATAAAAGGCCTCTTGCATCGGTTATACCAGCAAAAGTCTGGGCCATGCCATGCCTATCCATTTTTCTCTAAGCACTACCCAGGAAGGGGGGCTTAGACTTCATTCTCATTCAGAAGCATGACCGTTTCCTCTTAATTATTTTTGAACTATTATGTCAGTACTGCTCAAACTTCTGTATTATTATTATATCTTTTGCTTTCATGACCTAGTTTTTTTAGTGCTTGCAATAATACTAAAATTGTACTCTGCTTATATATATATATATATATATATATATATATATATATATATATATATATATATATATATATATATATATATATATATATATATATATATATATATTTATATAAATGCTAAGTACTTCCAGTTTTATTAATTAAATTTATTTCAATCATATACAATTCCACCATCGTAATTTATATATCTATTTAAGAGTATATGCCTTGGGGAAAAGAAGCATTTGTCTTACCATTATTAAAATAATTTTTT
>JAQFVV010003443.1:0-11006 GCA_028023455.1 Epiperipatus broadwayi | reverse complement strand
AAAAAGAATTTGTGGTAATTATCATATCACTGTAAATAGGTATTTAAATAAAAGTCAATACCCAGTCCTGAATGTAAGGGAAGTCCTACCCTTCGTGGAACAAAATATATATTTTCCCAAACTAGATTTGAACAGCGCTTTTCACCAAATACCCATTACTGAGAAAACAGTCAAGATCTTGACAATCACAACCTACAGAGATTTATTCAACTACAATAGTCTATCCTTTGGAATTACAATGGCCCCAAATATATTCTAGGCCAAATGCTGTACTTTGATGATATATTAATAATGGCAAACTCCAAATAAGCATTGAAAAAACAAGTAATGAAAACCTGTTAATTGCTTGAAAGATTTGGAGCCAGATTAAATACCAAAAAATGTATTTGGAATACAAAAGAGTCCAAGTTCCTTGGGCACTCTATCGGTAAGCAAGAAAAGAAACCTACATCAGAAAAAGTGAAGGCTGTAAAAGAAACACCATGTCTGAAAACCGTTAAGGAACTCCAAGCATTCCTTGGCTACTAAATTGCTTTAAAACCTTCATAAAAGGCAAAGCTCACATTGCCCAACTTTTATATAATCTGTTGAAGAAAAATGAAGTACAAATCTGGGGATGCAAGCAAGAAAAAGCATTTGAATAAGCCAAAGCCTTACTAATATCTGAAAGATTCCTCATCCATTATGATAATAAGCAAGAAGTCACACTAACAATGGACACATCCAGAATATGGACTTGAAACTGTAATATATCATCAGTCAAAACTTAATGAACGCTCTATAGCATACTCTCCCTGAACACCAATATTAGCTTAGAAAAAGTACAATCAGCTGGATAAAGAAGCACTGGCTATAATATTTAGTATCAAAAAGTTCCATCAATATCTCTATGAATAAAATCCATGTTGGGAATATTGGTGAAGGATTGAACAATCCCTGACCACTTAAGCCCTCAAATGATTTGTTGGCTAGAATTCTTATCAGCATATGTCTACAATATCATATACAAGAAGGACAAAACTAAACAGACTGACATCATTTTGTCATGATAACTAATAAAACTTAAATGTAAATGTTTAGATTTTCAAATTACTTTATTCCTAGAAACATTCTGAGTGTAAATATTCATTATTTAAGCACAAGAGGAATATTACTTTATTTAAACTTATTGTAGCAGTTGCTCTAAACTCAAAATATATTTCATATGTATATTACCATTCCACAAAAGTGAATAGGCCAATACCTTTTCATCACTATAATTAATAAAATATATATGGAAATAAAAATGTTTATTTGGATTTCCCAATCATTTTTATTTAAATATCCTAATTATATAAAAAGTAACATATTATTAATAATTTATTTAAAAATAAAACTTATTTAAAAAAATATTGTCTCATAATTACAGTAATTCTGCATATGATGAAATTAGCTTTATCAATAGTGTTTTACAAGTTTTAAATGTGTTGTTCACTTGGAAGTACTGACAGAGTATTTGCTCCAGAAATGTTAGGTCTGGGTATTCAATGCTGTGTTGTGCCAACATTATTTTTAATAGTGTTATCTTTCTCTTTGTTGTTATTATTGTTCCGTATGTTTTACTGAATAGCTTTTCCTATTTTTAATAATGATATTATCTTCTTTTTTTTTAAATGTAGTATTAGCTTTTTACTTGTTCTCTAGCTAAAAACTTGTAATTGATCCATAATTCACACTACAATGCAAAACAAAATGAAACACAAGAGGTTCTTACAGCTTCTAAAAATTTATTGAATAAACAATCTAAGAATGAAAATTTAATATTTTCCCCTTAAATAAATTCTGGCCAAATCTTTAATTGTCAAACTGTATAATAAGGTATAATATATATAATATGACCTGGTTATGAATAGGCATTAAAAAATTAAATAGTGTAATAAAGTAGTGTATTTTATTATCGAATGAAAACAAGAAAGGCTATTTTTGTTAAAAGAAAACACAAACCAGTTATTTGTGAGAGATTGGATTTTTAAAGCATGTAATTTTATCAAGTTGTTGCTAAAGGAATTATTTAGAAACAATTTTTTAAAAAGATATTGCTCGCATTTCATTAACATGGCATTATTGTAACCCCTATACAATTTAGCTTCTAACTGCTCTATTGGAAAAGTGCCTATCAAATTCTTCATACTAGTGGAAGAATCCAATTGTTTGAGTTTTTTCTCATTATAATTTATCATTAAACAAAAGAAACTATAAAGCATAGTATAATGGTTTCTAAAAATTTATCAAATAAACACTGTCTAAAAATGTCTTCCCTTAAGTAAATGTAAGGTAAATCCTTAAAATCCCTAGATATCCTGACTATATTGCATGATTAAGCTTTTAAACTGAAATAATAAGTACATCTGGGTTTCATTTTATGCAGTAGATAGATTCCACAGAAAACCCGCATTAAAAAAAAATCGCACAAAAATAGACTTAATTTACCTTGAAAAATGGGGGATATGTTCTGTAATTTTCAGAAATTGCATAAAAGCAAAGCAACAAGGAAAAATTACTTTAAAATTTGCATAAAAAAAAAAAATAAGGAAATAAAGTATGACTAATAAAAAATTTCAAATATTTAAAAAAAATTGATACAAGACAATCTTTTTTTATTAACTACAGTATTTAATTTTACATTTTTTCATACATATTTTAATCATTATCGCTATTTGACAATATGCGGTTTGTTTGTGAACTGGTAAGAAATCAGATTCATTACAAGAGGAAGTACAACTAGTGCCACCTCTAGGTCTTGTGCTGTGTTAATGGTTTTCTGTTGATAATGTAATCGGTGATTAAACTTTGAGATGATGATTTTACTAATTGTTTATAAAGTTCATGATATCCAGACACCTGATGTTTAGCCCTCATTGGAATTTAAGAGGTTGTTCATTGCAGCAAACTCTCAGATTTTAGCATTTTCTGACATTTTTTCTTTGTCTCACACATCAACGTAAAATCTATGATTAAATGATTTTTACTTATCAGAAAATAATAAATTTGTCTTCATTTGATAGATATTTTTGTTTACTACTGAAATAAATTTTAAATGTTCACATTTTGTTTTTATATTAAAAAAAATGAGATCGCAATCAAAACAAAAAGATTATACATTATCATTAGAAAGATTATTTTCAGTTTACAGAATCAACAAAATCTTCATTATTTCTGATTATTTTTAAAATCTATAAAAATATTTATTTCTGTTATATCTAACAAAATATGTTTTAAAAGTTTAAAATTTTTGAATGTTTATTGTGATATTTTTATACTCATAAGTGTAAATATATTATTATTATTTACTCATAAGTATAAGTAGGTTATTTACATAAAGCTAAGATTCTAAATAGCTTCAGGCTACTGCTAATATAACGTTATATTTTTGAAAAAAAAAAGTATTTCAAGTCAAAATAAGGTATCAATAATTTAAATTTCTTGATATCTAATAAATATAGTGAAATATGAACTTCTTTATCTCATAAAAGAAAACCCGCATAAAAAGATATTAAGAAGAAATATGAATCACATAACTTCAAAATCGCACTAAAAATAGCATAAAATGAGACTCAGGTATATATTATTGAGATTTCAAATGACACAAAGTAAAAAACAAGATGGTTAGAGTCACTCTAATTAAAATTAATTGCTATTTATCACATTGCAGCCACAAAAGTCAGGAGAGTTTAAGTAAATAAAAAGGTAAAAATGTAAATAATTATAATTTTTTAATATTTTATTGTGTCTTTGGTTAAACAAAATTATATAGAATTCATCGTTTTAATTAACTAATTTTATTTCATGAGGGGGGGGGTCACAAGATAAAAATATTTAGAAATATATAAAAAAAATAATTTTACTTGCAAATAAAATTGCACAAGTTAATACTTCTAATATACAAATAATTTTTTATTTATTATAAATATGATTTCATGCACTTTTATTGAATGAATGTTTGAGAAAACAAAATACAATTCATATAATGCAAAACAATATATAACTTATTTTGTTTATTGTGAATCCATTAATAATATTGTTCTAATTTTATTATCATTTTTTGCGTATTCTGATTCAATACATAAAACCGATAATGAAGATTTGATTTCACATTAACATGACTAGAACATTCTGAAACATTTAGGTAAACAATGTAAATGAAAAATCTGCATTACTGCATATTAGTACATCTACAATTGTATTACTTTGCATGATATTCATTGTAGGACTGCAATTTAATGAGGCAAAAAAAAAAGGAAACATAATTTTATTTAACACGTAAATTTTTTAATTTTCGCAAAAGACAGATCAAGCAGATCTGGGGTCTTGATAAATGTGAGGTCACGTGCCATCGCAATGCCCTCAGGCCAATTGTTCATAAAACTGGGGGTGCTGAAATTTATCTTATGCAAAAGTGCCTCACACCTACACAATGGGCCTGAGTGGAAATACAGTGTAAAATTATTTTAACTTTTATAAACTGCACATGTAAATTTAAAAAGTATAAATAATCTCATTTAGAAAGTATTTCTTTCTGCTGACTCGTAATTAATGGCTTAATTAAAGAAAAAAATTGCTAATGTCTCAATTAAGCAGACAATCAAACTAAATTGATAAATGAATTTTACAAACAATAAGAAAAATGTCTGACATTCTAATCAAAATAGAATAAAACCCTGAAAATAGGCACACATTTGTCATAAATCTGTACTCTTTATAGAATCTGGATTTTATTATAAAAAATATATATTATAGCATTTATTCATTATAGAGTCATTTGTTATAGATATGCCATTACACTTATTTTTATATCTGTAAAAGACCTAGAAAGAGACCAGGAGATGGATGGATGAAATAGGAAAGTTTTTTGGGATGATGTGGAGAAGTGAGACTAGGGTTCAGAGAAAATGGATTAAACTTGGAGAGACTTTCATCCTGCAGTTGATTGATAATGGTTGAAAATTATGATAATGGTAACAACATAAAACATTAAATATTTTCTTCTGATCTGTTAAATGTATTTAAGTAATAGCAAGTGTAAAACCAACAATATTTACTATATATTTTTTTTCTCTTCACTTTCATGCTTCTATTATTTGATAATTAGTTTTTCTCTCATCTAAGCAATAATTAAAAGATCAACTATAACGACCATATATATATATATACGATAAAAAAATATTAAGTAAATCATAAGTCATACTAAGATAAAATAATTTTGTCTGGATAATAGTTGTCAAATTAGTCTCTCAATAAGTATTCTTTTTGAAGATATAAACACAGAACGTATCAATTAAGGGAAATTATGAAAATCATGGAATAGCAAAATAAATAACACTAGACTAGAGAATTAAAAGGCTACAGAGGACATTAATAAAAAAACCAAAAAGCCACGAATTTTATAAAGTCTTGACAGTTTTTATCATCAAGTATAAAATAATACTATTCAGTAAAAAATTCTTTTTTTAATCACTATGTACCCACCACTTAGTGTAAACTTTATTAATCATCAGATGTTAGATAGTGGTACTTATTAATTATTTACTCAGAGCTATATAATTTAATATCCCCTGACAGGTTTCTCCAAGATCCAGAAGCTCTTCACTAATGAAAGCAATAGTTAGAAACTAGAACAGCACTGGGTATGAATTTGGTGAACACCACCTGATTTATTGATTAATAAAGCTTACACTTGATGGCCAAAATATGATGAGAGAAAAAGAATCTGCTGGAAGCATAAAGTTAGCCATATTTTCCCAAAGCCTAAGAATTCAATCTCTTCTGAAACCATGATATGTATATATAGTTTTTTTAAAATAAATGTGAATAATTATCACATCAGTATTAGGAACTGGTCAGCATCTTAATTCACAGCAATCATTAGCAGCAATATTTCACTCTCTATTATTTGTGATTCCCAAAATCATAAAGACAAACATAATATGATCACCATTTCCTATGCTTTTACAAATTGTTAGAATAGTAGGAAACTCTCCATAAAGTAGTGCCACCCAGTGTAAGCCTTAGTAATCAATGGATGCAAGGTTTATGCATAAAATCTTTATATAGTGCCTATTCATCCAAAATCCTCAGATTAGTTTCTAGCTTGTAGCTTTCACCAATGAGGAGCCTTGGACCTAAGAGTGTTTTTATTACTGGGTGTCACTACTGTATGGAGAATTTGCTACTGTTTTCAAAGAACAAATAAAAAGGCTACTGAAATACTATAAAAGACATGTTAATAACAACAAAGCTTCCATTCATATAGAAAAAGTTTATAGAACGTGTCAGTCAAAAAAAACACACACATCAATTTAGTCATCCACCTTCATCTCCCTTTTTGATCTAGTCTTTTTTTAAATTTTGTATTGGATAAAATAATCAGTAGCTACATTCTGTAACAAGTGAGTGCAATCTAATTTATGTTAGCAATATCTTTAGAAAAGACTATTAAGCTATCCATACTATCCAAATTATGGGAGTCGAAATTCAGGCAAAACATTGGTGTTGTTATACTAATAACAAGTAACCTTATACATAAATTATCGAATTTGTAATAAAAATTTATGGTGTGGCTCTAAAATTAAAATGCTGGAATAACATAGTAATGTTCTGCTGCTTATCAACCTGAGTTAACATTCATGCATTCATATACAAATGAGAATTGATGTTAAGACTATCATAACCTTGTGCATTTAATGTCATAAAAATGTTATCCATTTCCATAAAATATTAAAAGGAAATAAAAATTTTACTCTAAAATAAGAGTGTAACAATGAGAGACAAAAATCTTTAGCTTGATTTTCTCCTGAAGTATGTAAAATAATCTCAACTTGATGCCATATAATGAATTTCTGTACTATAGTTTGATGCTTGAACATCATTGCTTATTCTCTAAGATAATATATAGCTAATATTTGAATATTTGATTTTGAAGTTTTATTTTAGGAAATTCTACATTACTATGTTTGGCACATTAACACATAAGTCAGGGTAATGGAATACTCATTTTTTCCAAATAATCTTTAAACAAATTTCTATAAATATATAAAATAAACTGAAGAGATATCAAATCTTTAAAGTACAATATGCATTATTTTATATGATGAAAAAATTAAACCAATAGCTGCAGGATACATTTTAGGCAACCATAATTTTCAAATGCCTTGAGAGATAATCAATTTTCACACAACGATTTTTTATTTAAATGCCGTTAATACAATCTATTTTAAGTCAGCAGTTTTCTTTTAATAAGGTCTATGACTCTTTAATTCTCAAGACAGAGTTATAATTCATTTCTTTCATAACTATGCATAAACAAAAATATATCTAAATATGTAATAACCACGTATCATGCCATAACATATATAAAATAAGATCCCCATGGACCAATGGGAGCACATTTGACACTGCTTTCACAAAGTTGGTTTAAAACTATAGATCAAATAAATTTGATTTTTAATGTTTTGAGATTTTTCCTTTTCAGAAACCAGCTAGCAATCTAATTTTCTTATCTAGATGATAAATCAAGAAAAGAAAGCACTCAAAGTCATCAATAATTGGCAATCTGGTAAATAATGCCCTTTTTTCTGTTCCTCTTTAAAAAGCTAGTTACCAAGCCCTTTGTACTGATCTCCCAATACATCACTATGTACTAACAGTAGAAGAACTGTATGCTTTTAGAGCATTAATTGTCTCATATATGCATTCTCTTATATTGACTGTGTTATGCTTGGATCCATTAAAATTAAGTAAATTTCAACTTCGAAAAAAAGTTACTATCAAATCTTACTTTCAAAATTGGACTTTATTTACACCCAAAACTGATTTGCAAAATATACATATCAATTACAAAATTTCAATCATAATACATAGCACAAACATAGAATTACATGAAAGTAACATTGAGTATTTCTATTACATTTTTTAAATTACAGTTTTTTCTGTTAATAACATATTAAATTCAGTTTTCCCTCTATGGGTCATATTAACTGTCTAGATTAAATTTTATTATAAATCATTCAATTAAATTCTTATCCATATAATCTTCCTCTCTCTAGATGAACAAATATTAATTTATACATAATTCGTTTTAAACTTATCAAAATTGAACTTTTACTTCCACTTATAACATGGCTGTTCAATTCATCAAGACTAAATCATAGATGTAAACTATTTGTTACATCTGAGTAACTTCAAACCACAACACATATTAATGACCATGTTTGATCTGTCAACTATCTCTGGCAGAATTTCTTATTGTTAGTTTTGAATTCTTGTAATGATTCCAAAATTATTTTTAATGGATCAATGTCTGTACTTTTTTCAAAAACCAGTCTATTCCTGAGAATCCAAATACTAAAGTTAATAAACATTGCAAGTCTAATCCATCCAAAACATCCTTTCTTGAATGCCTTAATTAAATCTACACAGGCAGTCTCTTTGTTTGCAATGAAAAACTTTTAAAATATTGCACAAATTAACCCATGTTTCACATTCTTTCAATATATGTTCTACCATTTCTTTTTGTTTTCTACACATTGAACAGATAGGGTCCATACCATAGCTCCATCGATAGTGCAAGAAGGCAGCCATAGGCAAGGCCCCGAGGTTAACCTTGATGAGAAAATCAACTAATCTAGGATCCAATTTTAGTCGCTTAGTCAACCTCGAGAACCTTAGAATTCCTATTGGAAGTATATTTTCAATATTTGGATTGTTAGGATTTATAGCATTATATGTGCTCCAATAATTCATCTTATTTTGAAATAGTGTTGAGGTGACACTGGTCTTGAAACTATAAAGTACCAGCTTCACCTGTTGTTGGATCAAGAGTTTACTCATTTTGGGAGGAGGCCGATCCATAGGAATAATTTCTTGAGGTGGGATTCGACCTTCCATCTCTGGATTATTAATAAAAAGTTTGCATAAATATTGTGCGTGCTTTGCACTAAAAATGCCCTAATCAAGTGCAGGCCTAATCCATTTTGTTGTCTAGGTCTTTGCAGGAGGCTTAGGCTGATGACAGGAGCTCCCCCCCCCAACATAATTTTCTACATTGGGTTTCAACATTCCTTCTTATTAATACGAAGTGTATCTTCAATATTAATTACGGAAAGCAGATTTTATATTGACACAAAAAGATTTATATATAATTATAATATTCCACATAGATAATATTTTTTTATTCTAATCACATTTCTTAATTGTTATATAAATATTAATATTTTCTTCTTTAAATTTCATTTTACTGAAATAAAATTTCATTAGAATCCTTCATGCAGAAATTTTTAGTTGTTGTAGCTACGTTCACAAATAACTAAGTTTCTTCACTCAGTTTTAAACATTTTAATTATTTAGTGTTTATGAAAGAAAAAAATATTTTAAATTTAATTTTAAATTTTTTCAGTATGGCATTTAAAAATAAATCACATTATTGCCTGTAATAATTTATTCTTTAATCTTTCTTTCTTTGGTGATATTTTTGAGTTCAATTTCTAAAAATAATAAATTACTAGCTTTGAACCGTCTGCATATAACTAATCATGTAAGAAGCATAAAAGGCCAACTTTTTTAAACATTTGAACTTGTTCTTTGTATTTGCAAGACATACTCGAAATTGATATGTAATAAAATGATCATTTTAGTGCCAATGCATAAACAATTCTTTACAGATAAATTTCTTAAAGACATCACTGCACAAATAATTTTTAGATGATAATCTAAATGTTGAAAAACATGCTATTCTGTGTGGCAATAAAGTTATTGCTATTCTACTCTATGCAACTTTTTGAATGAATGCATGGTATGAAAACATCTTCTTACATCCACCTAGACTATCTTCAGAAAAGCATTTCTGAGAATTTAAATGGTGACTGATTTTAAAATTGTATTCACAACTAAGCTCTAAAGTTGTTGGAAAAAATCTTATAAAATAAAATATGAATTTAAAAAAAGAGAACCATTAATGCTAAGCTAAATAAATAACCATTAAAAAAAATTGATTTTGGATAAAAAAAAATCATTTAATTATATAGAGAAAGTGCTTGATCTACCTTTTCATGATTAAAAAAATATATAATTGGCATTATTTTAATCTTTCTTTGAAATAATTTTTGTTATTATTGTTGTTTGAAAAAAATATAGGGAAAAAATTATTGTTAAAAAATAGATATAATGCTAATATTCTTTTGATAGAAGTCTCTATTTTGGTCTAGAAACATCAGCTGTGAAATCATTTTACATTATTAACAAATATTACAGGATTTAATACTACTCAAGTTTATTTTTATAAACTGCTATTTGCATTTTGTGTTATTTAACATAATATAATGGAGCTGTGAACATGCTGTATCTAATTATATGTATGCTGTTCAAAGAAGAATATAAATAAGCAAAAATGTAAATAACAAACAAGAAAACATTAAAATTCACAAATTTAATGATATTCAACAACTATTTTTTTCTTTCATGAGTATTATATGTGATCACACTAAAAAAAAGAAGTAAAATTTGTAAATACATTTTACAATATGCCAGTAGCCATTTTTCTGTCTCAGAAGACTATATACAATTATATATATTAATAAAATTTCTTCAGTTTATGTTGAAAGCACATATATTTTATTCTTCCTTTATTATCTTTTCCAAATTTAATGTGTGTAATAAAATATTTTCTAAGAGTAATGCTGAAACTTTTAGAAAATGTTAGAACATACTTAAAATTAATATTGATTTAAAAACATTTTAGAGAGATTGTAATTTCTTGACAAATAAACTAGTCTCTTATGTTTTGTAAGAGAAAAAAGTCAATGAAAAAAAAAAAAGAATATTACCCAGAATATATTTAATAATGACAAAAGTCAGACATTTTGCTATTTATTTTTAAAATAAAAATGTTATTTATTATTCTTATTGCTTCAATGAATGCAGGAATGAATACACACTCCGTAAAACATATAGAAGTGTGCCCCCTCAATTTATTA
>JAQFVV010003442.1:0-11012 GCA_028023455.1 Epiperipatus broadwayi | reverse complement strand
ATTTATTGGCTTTTATTTTTGGTTTCACATTTAACAACCTATTTGAATTTTTTAATTAATTCAATATGGCTCTTAATAATTTTAATGCAATCTTTGAGTTTGTTTGTGATATTTATTTTTAATATACACATAAAATGAGAATGCTTTTTTACAATGTCTGAGTTTGTGAAAGATAACATTTTATTGCTTTATTACTGTGCTCCTGGTACTCTTCTTCAACTGCTATCCAGAAGTCAATGACAATTCTTTTTTTAAAATCCATTCAATTAATTTTTCTTTTCCAGAAATTGATAGTTTTTAGGCTTGTTGAAAAAATAATTCATTGAATAAATTTAATAAACACTGACACTCAATTAAATATTAAAATGATGGGCCCCTTTCAAGCACAGAGACAGTTTTGGCAAAGAGGGAAAGAACACTTGTATAATCACATAATATAACTAGTAGTGGGTAGGTATATAAGTTTCCCTTTGTAAACCAAAACTCTAAAATTTTGTTTTTGTATTTTTATTTTAACTTCTTTTTTTGGTGTTTTCCACCATTACCAATATTCTTTTTATGTATTGCCAACAGGTTCACTGTATATCCCTGGGGTGTGTTTATTACAAATTGGAAAATGCTGATATATCCATATTTTCTAATATATATATATATATATATATATATATATATTCCGATATATATATATATGTGTGTGTGTGTAATAGTATACTAGTTTATTTCTTTCCCATAATTTAATAGTTAATCATACCACAGAGTAAACCTCTTGTAGAGATAGCAAGATTTCGAATCTAATATTCTCTTATACTAGATTATCCAACTGTTTACACTCAGTAAATAGCACAAATTTCCCTAACCTTTCCACTTATTAATCACTCACGTATATACATAATGGCATAAAACAGATGCACGGATAAATAAAGATACATTAGCAGAATTAAATTATAATAAAAAATAATTTCATCAATTAATAAAAAAAATACTAATTATGAATTGATAATCTGGCAAAATAATAATATATATTTATACACATTAATACATACATATATATGAATACCTATTGTAGATAATTATTTATTTCCTCTACAAATAATTTTTTTATTAACTGGTTATAATAATCCAAAAAGAAAAATAGAGCTTTTTAAAAACACACATATATATATTTTAATATATTTTCCTCAGAGAATAAATATATGACAAAAAAATAATATATCTTTATTATATTTCTTTCTCCTTTTTCTGTCTAGCATTTTTATGTAAAAAATTCAAACACATCAAACAATATATATTCAAAATTAATATCTACAAATCAATATAAAATTATTTTAATAATTTAATCATTTAATAATTACAGCTATATAAAAGTAACTAAGAAAATTATTAAACCGAATTAAGATCTCTTTCTCTTTTTTAAAATGTATGTAGACACATATTAAGATATTCTAATGTTACTGTTATTATCGGTAAAACATAGATTTTATATTGCTCACTTTTTATCTAAATGTTAAGTTGATGAGTTTTTTTTTTTATAATAAAGCTTAAAGCTTCTTTCTGTTGAGACAATTATGTTCTAGATAATATGCACATTTAAGATTGAATTCAAACTTTTTCCTGGAGACATATTTATTCTTCTTATATAACTTGGATGAGATTAGCTACATGGTGGATGAGCGATGATTGATTCCAGATAACTTAAGCACAAGGTATTAAAATAATCCATATTTTCATACATTCTAAAATTTTTTTTTTTCAGTTTACAGAGTGATTAAACTAATTACTTCGGTAAGTTCCTCAAAATTGTACATTAGTAAAAGTGCATTTTTTAAAAATAAAAATAACTTCTAAACAAGAGAAGCAACTTTAAACTTGTCTATTTTTATTTATTAACTTATTGCTTATAATCATAGAATTGTCCTAATGTTAACATATTGTCTTTAAATATTCTTTAATAATAATTTAACTTCTGTCAAAAGAAAAAAAAAGTGGCATTTTTGTAGTAAAACAAAATAACGAAATTACATAGCATAGCTTTATTTAAATTTTAGTTATAAATATGTTTTTGTTAAAAAGAAATAAAATAAATGAACACATGAAATTTGTATTTCATAATATTAATTTTAAATATTTTATAGTCAATGAATTTATATTTTACCTAAAATCAAATTTTATAATTTTTTTGTTATTTTCAACATTTAAAATTTTCTTGTTGTACTATCATTTAATTACTAAATAATATATTATCCATTTTTCACTTTACTATATAATATGCTTATTTTTATTATATAAGACAACTGAAATACAGGCTTATGATATATCTGTAACAATATATGTAATATATAGGGTATATGAGTACAGACTTTCACACGACCCAACACTCTTCACTCTATCTCATAACTCTGATATACTTGAACACATATATGTCGAAAAGATAAACACCAATATTTGTATTTCATGCTAACCAGCAATCATCATTTGGTCCAGATTATCATCTCTACACATATATGCAGTAAGTGCTCAGATATATATTAAGATAGCTAATCTTCATACTTTAATGAACAGTCTTCAATCCACTCCACTCTCCAACACTTCAACCGTCCATCCAATTGAAAATCTGATGATGAAACGCTCAAAGGCCACCATGAGGCCAAGATTCTCGTCACACCCATGTTGACATAAAGCCTGTCCATTAAAGTATGAAGATTGACTATCTGAGCACTTATTGCATATATGTGTAGAGCTGATAATCTGGACAAACTGATTATTGCTGGTTTAGCATGAAATACGTCTTGGTGATTATTTATCTTTTCGATATATATGTGTTCAAGTGTATCAGTATTATGAGATAGAGTGAAGAATGGTGGGTCGTATGAAAGTCTGTGCTCATATACCCTATATATTATATATAAGACAACCTTTTTTTAAAATGAGAAAAAAATAATTTTTTTTAAAACACACACATATATATATATTGCTAATATATAGTATCTGTTTTTAATTAAAGTAACATAAATAGAGCAAACCTTATTTTTTTCGTTTTTACTGCTTTATGAGGATAATCATTTAATTCTTTTTGTATGAAGTCAAAAAATCTTTATACAATTGTACATGTTCATTTTTATTACTCTGTTTAATTTAGTGATGCCGTAGAGAAGCCAACTCCAAAAGGTTTCTGGTTCAGTTATCAGCTGATTAAAAAAATTCAATTTAATCACATAAAATAAAACTGTTGTGATCAAAATAACACGTCAGTCTTTAAACATCACATGAGTTTTCTAAACAATAATATGATTATTAATATTTTTATTAAAAGTAAACATATTATAAATAAAAATTATTTAATACTTTTAAAACCTTTTCCATCTCATTTTTATAGTAAGAATATATTTTTCAAAATTAAGCATTTGAAAATCAAAATTAGTATTATTCATTACAATATTTAAACTACTAATCATCACATGATCACTATCTCATACTAGCACAATAATTGTTATTAAACAATTCAAAACAAAACAACACTCTCCATATAGTAGTGCCATCTTGTGCTAACAAGAGCAATCAATGGATGCCAGAAGGCTTGTGCATAAAATCCCTATCTAATGCCTACTCATCCAATATCCCCAGACTAGTTTCTGGCTTGTGGCCTTCATCAGTGAGGAGCCTTGGATCTGAGAGCACTGCACCTAGATCTTAGGATCTAATGCAACCCTCCAGCACCCACCTTTTAACTCTATTTAACTACAAAACTATGAGAATGAAATTGAAAACACTATTAATATTTTCAATCCAAGTTCAATAGCTTATATAGTCATATGGGTCTGAACTCAATTCAGCACCCATACATTTTGGTGTCTTTGGCTCTTTAACAACCATAGCCACCATTATCCTATTAGGCAGGATTGGTGTTAAACCACTAATCATCACATGATCACTATCTCATACTAGCACAATAATTGTTATTAAACAATTCAAAACAAAACAACACTCTCCATATAGTAGTGCCATCTTGTGCTAACAAGAGCAATCAATGGATGCCAGAAGGCTTGTGCATAAAATCCCTATCTAATGCCTACTCATCCAATATCCCAGACTAGTTTCTGGCTTGTGGCCTTCATCAGTGAGGAGCCTTTCCCTGAGAGCACTGCACCTAGATCTTAGGATCTAATGCAACCCTCCAGCACCCACCTTTTAACTCTATTTAACTACAAAACTATGAGAATGAAATTGAAAACACTATTAATATTTTCAATCCAAGCTCAATAGCTTATATAGTCATATGGGTCTGAACTCAATTCAGCACCCATACATTTTGGTGTCTTTGGCTCTTTAACAACCATAGCCACCATTATCCTATTAGGCAGGATTGGTGTTAAACCACTAATCATCACATGATCACTATCTCATACTAGCACAATAATTGTTATTAAACAATTCAAAACAAAACAACACTCTCCATATAGTAGTGCCATCTTGTGCTAACAAGAGCAATCAATGGATGCCAGAAGGCTTGTGCATAAAATCCCTATCTAATGCCTACTCATCCAATATCCCCAGACTAGTTTCTGGCTTGTGGCCTTCATCAGTGAGGAGCCTTGGATCTGAGAGCACTGCACCTAGATCTTAGGATCTAATGCAACCCTCCAGCACCCACCTTTTAACTCTATTTAACTACAAAACTATGAGAATGAAATTGAAAACACTATTAATATTTTCAATCCAAGCTCAATAGCTTATATAGTCATATGGGTCTGAACTCAATTCAGCACCCATACATTTTGGTGTCTTTGGCTCTTTAACAACCATAGCCACCATTATCCTATTAGGCAGGATTGCTCTTGTTAGCACAAGATGGCACTACTATATGGAGAGTGTTGTTTTGTTTTGAATTGTTTAATAACAATTATTGTGCTAGTATGAGATAGTGATCATGTGATGATTAGTGGTTTAACACCAATCCTGCCTAATAGGATAATGGTGGCTATGGTTGTTAAAGAGCCAAAGACACCAAAATGTATGGGTGCTGAATTGAGTTCAGACCCATATGACTATATAAGCTATTGAGCTTGGATTGAAAATATTAATAGTGTTTTCAATTTCATTCTCATAGTTTTGTAGTTAAATAGAGTTAAAAGGTGGGTGCTGGAGGGTTGCATTAGATCCTAAGATCTAGGTGCAGTGCTCTCAGATCCAAGGCTCCTCACTGATGAAGGCCACAAGCCAGAAACTAGTCTGGGGATATTGGATGAGTAGGCATTAGATAGGGATTTTATGCACAAGCCTTCTGGCATCCATTGATTGCTCTTGTTAGCACAAGATGGCACTACTATATGGAGAGTGTTGTTTTGTTTTGAATTGTTTAATAACAATTATTGTGCTAGTATGAGATAGTGATCATGTGATGTTTAGTGGTTTAACACCAATCCTGCCTAATAGGATAATGGTGGCTATGGTTGTTAAAGAGCCAAAGACACCAAAATGTATGGGTGCTGAATTGAGTTCAGACCCATATGACTATATAAGCTATTGAGCTTGGATTGAAAATATTAATAGTGTTTTCAATTTCATTCTCATAGTTTTGTAGTTAAATAGAGTTAAAAGGTGGGTGCTGGAGGGTTGCATTAGATCCTAAGATCTAGGTGCAGTGCTCTCAGATCCAAGGCTCCTCACTGATGAAGGCCACAAGCCAGAAACTAGTCTGGGGATATTGGATGAGTAGGCACTAGATAGGGATTTTATGCACAAGCCTTCTGGCATCCATTGATTGCTCTTGTTAGCACAAGATGGCACTACTATATGGAGAGTGTTGTTTTGTTTTGAATTGTTTAATAACAATTATTGTGCTAGTATGAGATAGTGATCATGTGATGATTAGTGGTTTAACACCAATCCTGCCTAATAGGATAATGGTGGCTATGGTTGTTAAAGAGCCAAAGACACCAAAATGTATGGGTGCTGAATTGAGTTCAGACCCATATGACTATATAAGCTATTGAGCTTGGATTGAAAATATTAATAGTGTTTTCAATTTCATTCTCATAGTTTTGTAGTTAAATAGAGTTAAAAGGTGGGTGCTGGAGGGTTGCATTAGATCCTAAGATCTAGGTGCAGTGCTCTCAGATCCAAGGCTCCTCACTGATGAAGGCCACAAGCCAGAAACTAGTCTGGGGATATTGGATGAGTAGGCATTAGATAGGGATTTTATGCACAAGCCTTCTGGCATCCATTGATTGCTCTTGTTAGCACAAGATGGCACTACTATATGGAGAGTGTTGTTTTGTTTTGAAATATTTAAACTATATATTTATAACTGAACCTCACTTTTATTTATTATTTTTTAAAAATAATTTTATATCCGAACTGCAGGGCAGAATAAACCTATTTCATTATTATACATATTAACTATACTAACAGTCAGACTGGATATTATCTATAAATACACAGACCAATACAGTTACACCCACTCTATAACTGCTAAAAGTAAAATATTTTCTCCCATGAATATTTTTTATTTACACTGGGTATTAAACCCATGTGCTATCTAAAGGAATTAACTGGAATATTGACAAGAGAACATTTAAACACTTCTAATACTTGATTCCTCAGATAGTTCCATTAAACAAAAAATTCACTTCATTGACAATCAGATATTGACCATTTTAAAACAAAACAATATAATTAACAAAATTTATTATAACTAATTATATGATGAAATTCAGAAAAAGAAAAATTTAGGTCAAATTTCAGTTTAAGTCTAGATTTTGATTTTTGCTTACACTGACCTAGATTTTGGTTAGAGATTTGCTTGAGGTGATCACCCCTGTCTTCTTTTTGATAGTGCCTAAAATTCATAAACAGTATTCTTGCATTAAGCTTCCAGTTTCTTTAGAGGGTTGTAGTTTCTTTACACTGGAGCAACATCTACCTTCATTTAATTATTTAGCCACAGTCTTGGATGTGTAATACGGAATGTCTCAACAATGGCAGGTCAGTTTTGGTCACAATTCAGGCTATCAATAATTTATAGAAATTGCATGGTGAAAAGACTGAAAGAATACTTTTTCTTTGAATCTAGAAGAGCAGGAGAAATTATGACATCTGAAGAGATTCCTATACATTTCTAGAGCCACAAAATTAGGAGTCCATGATGATGAAGACGACAATACCCAGCAATATGACAGTAAAATTAACAGCAGTAGAAGAATTTTATAACTTGAATAACTTTAAATTACTATGAAAAACTCAACTAATGAAAAATACTTATGTACCCTTGACTAACCATTATCTTGAGAGAATCATCCATATTAATTAGTTTTTCATTTTTTTTCACTTTTTATTAATAAAACTTTTTAATCATAGAATTACTTATATAATCAGTTTACTATTTTCAGTAAAATGTAATCCCTTTTTGATTAGATAATAATTTACAAAATTATTTTAATTACTGATTGGATAAAAAAAATTATAGTTAATTAAATAACCTTTTTTTTACAAAAACTATTTTACATTCCATTCCCTTTTTCAAATTAATTCTTTAGCTTATATAATACAATTTTAAGTTACTCTTTTTGTTTTCTTTTATTTTATAGTTTCAAAGATAACATTTTGAATTTATATTTTTTTACTGGTTTTATTTGGCCAATAATTACTTTTATTAGATTTCTTTCAATATCTAATTAAAATTCTTAAACTATTATTAATCATTATAATTTCATTATTTTTTTCTTTCTTCTATTTTTCTTTTATTTGATAATTAATATTGGTATAATTTGACCAAAGTTTTATTTCTCCCTTTGTTTAATTTCTAAACCAGTCTTTTGTTCATTATTTTAAAATCTCTCCCCTCTCTACTTGTTATTATACTGATTACTTAAATAATAGCCCTTTTCATTTTATATATATATTGACTGTTTATTTTTAAATATTTTTTATGTAACTCATACATTTTACATATTTGTTACAATATATATATATATATATATAATAAATCAGAAATAAATAAGCTCTTTCTAGCCGTAAAATAACTAAACATATCTGCTACCTTCACATTAGTAGACTAAAAAAATATGTTTATTTTTTGTGCATTCAATGTTAATAAGCTAGATTTGCTAACTATGTTTAAATTTTGGAATGAAAATATTATTTATGGGCTTACTGTATTCACTGTACTTATAAAACTGTACTGAAAATAATGGTAATGATAAAAGTAAATTTATTACAAAATAAATAATCTTTTAAATATGGAAGTCTAAATAAAAGACTATTTCTGTATTTCTGGCTCACATCTTCAACTATAATTGGTATTGAAAGTCTTGGACATGTCTCAAATTTTAAAAGACTAGATAGGTTTGTTTAATTATTTCATACCTATTGGAAACTTGAACAATTCTTGATTTATTTTAAATATGTTAATGTTGTGTGAATTATATATATATATATTGAAACAGACAGATCGAAGAATCGATCTTAGTTTCATGATTGTCATTTAAGAATGGTAATTCTAAACCACTATTTACCCGCAATGAGACTTTTTCTATTCCAGGCCACATAGATTTTAAGTTATTTATTTTGTGTTTGTTTAAAAAGAATTTAATGTAAAGAGTATGAGTATAAATGTCACAAAGCATGATAAATAATATTCGTGTGTGTGTGGTTTGTGGATTTAGATTAGCTCAATTTAAAAGTTTCAATTGCGTGTATATTTTCTTTAAATTTTAATTTTGCAAATTATACAAAGTCATTTAAAAATGCTGATCAAAAGTCACATTCCTTTGATCAGTATTTTTAATCAAAATCCTACTTGTACAAAAGGTATAGAATGATTAATTTGTACTTCGATAAATTAAGATAATGAATGTATATTTTTGTATTCACGAGTTCCGATGTAATTGTTTTGTCAATTTAGAATCATGTATTAAATTTAAAAATAAATGAGGAATGTAGAACTCTTATCAAGAAAGGCAAATGCTATTGTATAGTCAAATTAGATATTGCTGGAGGCCGAAATCAAAGGAGGCAGAGTTATGAACAAAAACTAGGCAGAAAGGTCAACCGTAGCCATCTTAAATATAATATAGACACTCTAACTTTTGACTTGGTTGTGCTTGGATCGTCAAGCTACAGCAAAGTAGTTGTTCCAGAGAAATCACTTCAACCATTATTAAGAAGTTGCCCGGTAAACTGCTATCATGATGGGCTAAGTCCAAGAAGCTGATCCCTGTTCTGCCAATTTAAATCTTTCATACCGCTGATCTGTAATGTTTTCCGTGCTTCCAGTCTTCCAAATTCCAACATTTAAATTAACCATGCCTTTCTAAGAAATTCAAAATGCGCGCCTACGTTCTTCATACATATCACCGCAAGAAGAAAAGCCGGACGAAGAAAGAATGGTAACTTTTGTTACATGAACTTTTTAACTTTCCTCTCAGTAATAATTTTATATTTAATCTGTAAACCTAATTAATTGCATGTAAATTTCTTGTTTTCCATTTGAAAATGTTACACTAAAACCTGTCAGTAAATCTCTTCTCTAATATTTCTGTGCTCTAGTCTTTAGATGATAATTATTAATATTTGTGCCTTCTAATAATCCATTTGTGAATACATTTATATTTTTACTATTACTTATTTTACAAACAAAACGATGCCAATAATAATATTTCTCAACTCTAATTAAAGTCAGTAAAGTTTATCTCATAATATTTATTATATTCATTTTAAAAGTAATCTCCTTTTATCGAACTAAAAATTGTTTCATTTATGTTGAGTTGAGAAATATTCAAATATTTTATTGTTTCTTTTACTTCGTTATAATATTTTAATCTATACTCCAAATCTCAATACTTAAATAGTCTAAAATTTTATTATAATTTTTTTTATATATTATTACGGAGTAAGAATAATAAGTGAATATTTTTGCTATTATTATCTTCCGAACAATCTGGGGAGTTATGGGTTCAGAGTGAAATTAATTAATTATTACTTTTGCGATCGTTTGATTTCGCCATGTTTTATTGAATAGTTATATCGGACTGTTGCGTAGAAAATGTTACGGAGAGAAAAGGTTTTATATAATTTCGTTTTAAAATCCACTTCCGACCACTCTTCCTCGATGTTACTGTGGCAATGCCTTTACCTTTGCTTAAGTTGGCGTCTCGTTTTACTACCACATGGAGAGAAAGAAATTCTTCTCCAGGTAATCTCTTGGGTCACCGGAGTTCAAAAATGAGCCCGGCTGGTTGTAGTGTCCCGGATCTACTTGGGGGCATTAAGACTTGTCAAAGTACAAGCTGCCCGGTATTCCGTCAATGCACCGCAAGTTATTATTTGTAGTATACCTTAATCCCTGCAACCATCAGTACATCAGTATTATATATTATATTTTTCTATAAAACCGCCTCCCATTTATCCGTATACGCAATGGTTTGAATCTATTAAAATAAAACAACTTAATATGAACTAGTAGTTAAATATTTTAAGTGCTCCAATTACTCTGATTTTCATATCAACCTGTACAACCATTTGAACATATAAATATTGGCATGAGTTTGTTAATTAGTACAAACCGATTATTGATGACTAGCAGCAATTTATTATAAATACATATGAGAGTTTTACCGTACCTGTAAATAATATTATTCAATGCTTCCAATAATTTATTAAAAATTTATCTAACCTAATTTTGTCTCTCTTGCATTATTACTCTCGAAATCTAGTCAAGCACCTGCTGTCTGTATCGACAACTTAAATATATACATTAAATTATTAGCCGTACCAATATCCCGACTATAAGATATCTATAAAATAGCTGATTGTAGGTAATTTAGTCTGTGTTTTTTCGATGAGCTAGTAAAGGGAGAACCCGTACCATTGTAATGTTGTCATCGGTGGGTCATGCCAGGATTTTGGGTTTGAATTTAGTTTGCATTTTGGAATTTATTCCTAGACGTGGACTGGGTTCGAATTCGGATTACTGTGTGTGATTAGGCATGGTGATTTTTACCGGTACAATATATATA
>JAQFVV010003441.1:0-11022 GCA_028023455.1 Epiperipatus broadwayi | reverse complement strand
TCATAACCAAATTTATCTATTACCATAAACTAAAACTTGTAAAATTATATTTCATCGATGCAGTAAGATTGTATAGCATAGTATTAAAACTGCTCATTTCAAGTCTATAGATTTACAATGTATTATTTATTTATTGTTCTTATTGTCTGAATATATATTGTGTTTTATTGTTAAATTTGTGTGTATAGTTATAATATTATCTCAATCATATATGACTTATCCAGAATATTAATATTATAGAATTAATGACACAATTGTATTTGATTCTACTTCTTTAAAAATAATAATCACTTTGTTGTAATGTTCTGTAGATATATGAAAAAGACATCAAAAAAAATATTTATTTTTTTAATCTTAATTGATCATTATAATCCAATTTCAATTATATAAAAAAGAATGTGTTAAAATTGTCATCTACTTATTTATTGTCTATCATAAATCCAATTCTTAAATTGTTTATCTCAACTTTATAAGAAAATGTTGGTATGAGTTTTTAATAAGATATCCTGAGTGACCATAAACTTCTTTAACATCTCTTGGTATTCGAATACTATTCTGGGAGATTAATATTCTATTCTAAATTAAGAGTTTCTACGTATTTTACTTTAATTAAAATATTTTCTTTTAAAATTCGTTAGTATTATTGTAAATTAGGTAGACATTATTTTAGGAGTAAGAGAAGATCTCTTCATAATTTCACTAGGATGCCATTCATTGTTTAATCACTCATAAATGAATCAGAATGAACATTTTGATATTAGAAATATTTAAAAAACCATGAGATCTTATTATCGTAATTAATCATCAAAAAAAAAATTGTTTTTAGCAAAGGAAATTATTTTGAAATGTAATGTGGCACAAATAGAAAAACTATCGTTTTTTATTAAGAGTTTTGAACTATCAATCGAACATTGCTATAAACTGGTGAAAATAGTGTTGCGAGACATATAATTATATTGGAGATGGTATATATATATATATATATATATATAACCTAATCATTTTTGGTATGTGCATTCATTAATAAGAGCATTTATATTTTGACAGATGAGTAAAGAGACTTCTTAAAATGTATTAACTCTGAATTAGCATATTTATAATGTTTAGTTATTTTTATCCTTACTCCTACAGCTATTTTTATTATAATATATATTATACTGAGACACTCTGAACCTAGCCTATTATGATTACAGATTAGTTATTATCATTTTCTGAATATATGCTTTTAATAAATTTTTTTTCTATTTTTTGGTTATAATATTAAAGAATAAATATGCATGAAAATGTTTAACATATTAAACACAATTTTTTTTATTTAGTATCAAAAATAAACCAAAATATTGTTTTTTATTTTTTCTTTCTAACATGAAATCAGAGTAGCATAATATAAGAATAAACAAGCACTAAGATGTAGAAATCCTTTTGAATATAATAAACAAAATTTAAGGAAATTTGATTTATTAGACCAAAGCCATAATAGGTGAATAAAAGATATTCACAAAAAGATTAAATAAAATCAGTATTGAATAGAAAAACAAAATTAAACAAAAATTTAAAGAATATAAGCACTCGATGAAGAGAGAATCGATAGATAACAATATTTAAAAAAATATAAAACAAATTCAGCAAAAAATTATAGATAAAATAAAAAGTACCCAAACAATTAAGAAAAGTATAAGGCAAATAGATCAAATATGAGAAATGGACAACATTAAGGATGAAAATGATGTTAAAGTTACTAAAAGTAATACTGTTCAAAGTGAAAAATCAGAGCAAAAAATAACATATTGGAGAATGAAGCATAATTCTGATCCTACTGAAGAATGTGTCTGATAAACATGTGTAAAAGACTCTGAATAGAAAATAAAAATAGAGAAAACCAAGGGTGAGTTAATAAAACAGGTAAGTATGAACCATCATTACATGGATTGTCATGATGATGATGTCAAAACTGACATGCATTGGCATAAACTAAAGCTGTTGGAGAAATCTTGAGATTACAATTGAAATGTGCCTCATTTAAAGAGTGCAGTTGTAATTTTATCAGCTATTTTGATAATCTTTTGTATATCAATATCAAAGCGCTATCTTACATAGTCAGAAAATGAATTCCTGGACTTGACATGATAAATAATTACAGCATTTTAGATGAAAAATGAGCACCATTCAATGTGTGGCTCAAAGACCCCAGTATGAGCAACAAAGTGAATGCAGAGTTCCTTTCTGTATCAACATTTAATTCAAGCTCTAAAATATAATTTTTGCAGAAATTCATACAGAAAAATTATTTAAAAATGTGTCATGATGCAAAAAATATTAATAATATTGTATATTGTGATCATGTGCAGCCATTTAATGACTTGGGATATGACACTGATGGTATAAATGGTCTCTTAAAAACACTTCTGTAAATGTGGTAGGAAATTCTGAAAATAAACTTGGAAACCTTAATGAAGATTAGAATCAAGATAAATTAATTGATCAATCATATTGTTTAAGAGCAATATTATACAATAATGTTGAAAATGAAAAAATAAAGACAAAAAACTTCAGAAAAATTCAACCTGTTGATAAAATTAATAAAGGACCCAAACTTGGCAAATAAGGTATAATAAAGACAATATTTAGAGAGTGTGCTCTTATGGCAGGTAGCAATAATTTTTATTTTAAAAAATGAACATTTTTACAGGTTAATAAGTTGACATTAATACAAGTTTTGTTTTTATTTTTCTTCTCTAAGAAAAGGTGATGAGACAGAGAGTGAATCTATCTCAATGTATAATTTATTTTAACAATATATGAGTTGCCTGTTGTAAATCATAAGTCAAATTCCATTAAGTTTTTATATATCACATGATCATCATTTCTTATGCTAGCACATAACTCTTATTAAAACAGGCAAAACTCTCCATACAGTAGTGCCAGTCAGTGCCAACCACAGTAATCAATGGATGCCTGATGGCTTGTGCATAAAATACCCATTTAGTGCCTACTCATCCAATATCTCCAGACTAGTTTCTAGCTTGTGGCCTTTGTGAGGAGCTTTGGATCTGAGAGCACTGCACCTAGATCTTAGGATCTAATGTAACCCTTTAGCAGCTACCTATTAACTCTACATAACTACAAAACTATGAAAATAAAATTGAAAACACAATATTATTTTCAATATAAGCTCAATGCAATGCTTCAGAAGCCACTTTTAATCTCTACTTAACTACCAAACAATGAGAATAAAATTTGAAAACACAATAACATTTTCAATCTAAGCTCAATAGCTCTACTTAACTACAAAACTATGAGAATAGAATTAAAAACACAATAATATTTTTAATGTAAGCTCAATAGCTTATATAGTCAAAAGGTGGCTGCTGCAGGGTTGCATTAGATCCTAAGATCTAGGTGCACTGCTCTCAGATCCTAAGCTTCTCACTGATAAAGATCACAAGCTAAAATATAGTTTGGAGATATTGGATGAGCAGGCACTAGATGGGGATTTAATGCACAAGCCTTCTGTCATCTATTGATTACTCTGGTTGTCACTGAGTGGCACTACTGTATGGAGAGTTTTGGCTGTTTTAATAACAGTTATGTGCTAGGATAAATGGTGATCATGTGGTGTTTAGTGGTTTAACACCAATCCTGCCTAATATGATAGTCGTGGCTATGGTTGTTAAAGAGCCCAAGACAACAAAATGTATGTGTACTGAACTGAGTTGAGACCCATATGACTATATAAGCTATTAAGCTTAGACTGAAAATATTATAATGTAATGTTTTAAATATTCTAATTCCCAATGCTTCCAGATAACAAATTCATGTTACTATGCAAAATGGAAAATTACCATTGAATTACATTTGTATTTGAACTGTATTATATTGTACGGTAAATAAACTTTCTTTATCAATAGATCTGTTTCAGTGTTTGTTTACCATTGCCTGCTCTTTCATTTGATTTGCACACAACATTTTGACCACCTTGCAATATAAAAATAATTTTAAATGTCTAGTAATGATGATGCAGCTATGTGGGCATTTATATTTGATATTATCACCAGTAACCTTTTATGATTATAAATTCTTGGGTGCTGGATTTTAATGTGCCCACTGTCCATTATAATATATTTGTGTATGATTATAAATAGCTTGGAGGAATAAAAAACGTAGTCATTCTTATACATAATATAGTTCGAAAGTTAACAAAACATAAGTCTTTTAAATCTAATAAATAAATAAACATATTCACAAAGATGATACATATAAATATTACTTTATTAAGGATTGATTACTTATATTAAATAATAATACCAGTAGTAATTATATTTTAAATTTAATAAATTGATTAGAATATATAAAACATGACCAATGAATTTTTAATATATTTCAAGTTTATGATTCTTTGTTTCAAAGTAAATCTACAAGCACACACACACACACACACACATATATATATATATGATTCTCAATCTATATTTGTCTATTTTAATAATTTTAACTCATTAATATATTTATATTTATAAGGCTAACTGATAATAAATTGTGATGGCATTTGATCATAACTATCTCTTCTCAAATTATATATATATATATATATATATATATATAATTTGAGTTAATTCGATCTATATATATATATATATATATATATATATTAGAGATCGAATTAACTCTACATTATTTAAATTGTTTATTTTGTTACAGTAATAATCTTACCTTATATTCTACATAGTAATTCTGAGATGTTGAATTATACGATCAGACCACTTCAATAGAGGAAGAGTTAAGAAACCGTATTTCAGGAATATTCTTAGGACTTCTATATTCTGCTACTATAAGAAATTTAAACCAGTATTATATCATATAATAATTGAGGCATTTTTAATACTTTTTGGGCTATCAGTCTAAATTTTCTATCAAAAGTAGATATTGTTGACACAAACGTTGTCATTTAAATGCTGTTCTCTTTTTTTTTAATTATCAGTTTTTTATCATTTCTTGGATCAAATATTTATGTTTTCATTAATTTTAATATTAACAAGTTGCTATAAATATTTATATTGTTATCAACTTATATATATATACACACACCTAATATGTCTGTCTACATAATATATCTGTCTAACTTTCTATTTATCTATTTATATATCTAATTTACACACGCATTTGCATACATTATTATTTAGTAATATTACAGCAATGGTTTATAATTTATTTTGGTCATGAATATGAGGGAAAAACCTCGAGAGTACTAGGCCTAGATTAATTTAATTGTTTTTGTTACTATTGACAGCTTCTTCTTCAGCATGTTAAAGCACTTATATATACTATATCTAATTTATTTAAATTATTCTTTATTTTTCTATTATGCATAATATTAAAAATACTGCATGAAATATTATATTTTCCATAAATTTACACAATATTTCCCATTATTTCTTTCTATTATTCGATATTTACAAAGTCTTTGAGTTTCACAACATTATTAAAAATGAATATTTAATGATTCTGTCTTAAACATAATAATTTAATC
Organism: Epiperipatus broadwayi; assembly: GCA_028023455.1. Lineage (NCBI taxonomy): Eukaryota > Metazoa > Onychophora > Udeonychophora > Euonychophora > Peripatidae > Epiperipatus > Epiperipatus broadwayi. The sequence continues at coordinate 5,495 of JAQFVV010003441.1, read as the reverse complement.
ATTTACAATAAAACTTTATTTAGATCTACAATGAACACAATTTTATTTTGTTGTAAATATAGTCCTATTGAAATTTCTTTGCCAAGGAAGTTTTAAATAATATCAGACAGAATGGACTTTTTTTAATGTTTCCAATTATCTTAAAAATTTATGCTTATTTCTTGTTTTAGACTACATGCTGTAACCAATTTTTTAACATATTTCTATCAAATGCATTTCTTTCAAATTTTGTATATATGTTAGATATTGATAACTATGGAATATGACAGAGAAACAGTTTGTTATTGAGCAGGTTTTTTGTCCTAATGGACTGAGTTGCAAAAGGTGTGACATTGGTTCATTAATATTTTAGGGATTTACATTAACTGTTGAAATTATAAATTTATTTAAATGCACATTCATTACATAAATAATATTTATTAAGGCTGTAACCTCAATCATGTGCATATATATTATTAACTGTTGAAATATTTTTTAAAAAAAAAACATATGCTTTGATTAAATTCAGTTAATTCAAATAGAAAGAAAAACAAATGAACTAAAGTGTTGTCTTCATAACATAAAATTTTTAGAAATGATTTTTAATGCATGTGATGCAATGAGATTATTTATGTTTTTACTTCATTAATTCAAATATAAATAATTATTAAAAATTGCTTGCAAAACATCTAAATACTAAAAAAATTAAAGATTGAATAATGTAATTTCTTTGCATTACATTTTCCCATGTATAGGACACAGTGGTATGTAAGATGTACCCTTTTTACTATAGACATTTTTTTTAAAAATATACTTTTCTATATTTTTGTGAAATTCCATAATGATTTATTTTATTAATTTTATAGTTATTTAAGTCTATAAAAATATAATTAGTGAACATGGCACTAAATAACTTTTTATTGTCCATCCTCAAACCCAATAAATTCATCTCTAGAACTAAATAAAAAATCACTTGAAGCCTCCTTTCAGAAACTGAGCCTTCATATAATAAATCATAATTTGTGCTATAAAGGGAGTATTCAATTCCACATTTTGTAAATGACTTTACATTTGCCTCATGTTTCACAGCATCACATGAAGTTTTGATCCATTCACAAATCTGGAAAATACTAGAGCATTATGCCTGATAATGTTACTTCACAATCTGTAGACTTCATCCAACTGTTTTATTTTATTCTCATGAATCATTTAAATATTTTATTAATACAGCCATCTATAGGTTGTAGCCAGCTTCTTAGGTCACTATGAATAATGGCTATTTGAGTTTCCAGTTGGTTAATATTATTGTCCACAGCTTCTTTTCTGTGACTTTCTTTTCAGTGCACTGTTGAAGTATGATTGTGCATGCACACATTAAATAAATCATAACCTTGAGATGTCAGTGGAGCTTAATTCTATATCATTAATTGCTCTCTCCTTTAGTAAGGAAGCATAAAATATAATAAACAACTTATTATCTTTACTGATTAGAGAAAAATTATGGAAAGAAGGGTGATTCTACTCTTATGGTTAATTATAGGCCAATTGCCATTATTTCTGTTTTTTCTAAATTATTGGAAATGATTGTTAAGGATAAAATGTTGTCATTTCTGTTTGAAAATAAAATTTTATCTGACTATCAATATGGTTTTTTTCTGGTAGAAGTACATTAGATGCTTTAAAACATCATGTTCATTATTTAACATCTTCATTGGATCAGGAACTTAAAACATTGGCTATTTATCTTGATTTGTCTAAAGCATTTGATTCTGTTAATCATAATATTTTGATTAAGCATTGCTACTTGTATGGTTTTCATGGTTCTATTGGTAGTTGGTTGGAGAGTTATTTAAATGATAGAAAACAATTTACTAATATTTATTGTATTATCAGTGATGTGGTCTTGATTAATTGTGGAGTTCCACAAGTTCAGTACTTTGGTTCTCTATTGTTTTTAATTTATATTAATGATTTATTTTCACTGAAATTACATTCTAAGATTTTTGGTCTTTCTGATGATATTACTTTATTCTGCAATGCTGTTTCTTAAAGTCATCTTAAAAAATTAGTGAATGAGGACTTGGACTCAGGTGGTAGATGGCTGGCATATAATTCATTGTTGGTCAATTTAGATAAAACAAAAGGTATTTTTTTCTTACAAGCATACTTTTTTCTCTCTTAAGATTAAAATTTGCTGTAAGTATATTTTTTTATTTTAATAGTATATGTATTTATGAGAACATTCTTTTGGTACATAATTATTGGTATTTGTGAATATATATTGACTCCAGATTGTCTTGGACAAATCATATTACCTATCTTTGTCAACGGTTACATAATTTAAACTATATGTTTTATTATTTAGTTAAATTTCTTCCTAGGTTTGCTCTCATTTTTATTTACATTGCTTGTTATCAAAGTATTTTATCTTATAATATCATTAGTTTGGGTAATGTTTCTCCATATATTTTATCTTCTTTGCTTGTTTTACAAAATTATACTTTGCACATTATCTTTGGTAGATCTCATTTCTTTTCTGTTCAAGATATTTATATTGCATTTGGTTTATTTGATCGAAATCACTTATATCAATATAGAGTTATTTTTGATATTTTGTGTGCTAAACGTTTTCTGAATTCTAGAGTTTATGTTCTAAATACTCGTCTTTCTAATAAATTTTAATTACCTTTACCAATTTTTTTAAGAAATCTAGTAGAAGACAATATGTTTATTCTGGGTCAAAGTTATTTAATAAATTTATATATGAGTGTTGAATTGATCTGAATAATATTTCTTATGTATCTTTCAAAAAATATTTATGCCAATAGTTGTGTAGTATGTATTAATTTTGGTATTTATTTTATTTATTTAATTAATTTAATTTATTTTTTAAACTGATTTTTTCTATTTTGAGTTTTTGGTTGTATTTTTATTTTATTTTATTTTTGTTTAAATTGTTATTTTTACATGTAAATTCTGCACAAAAGATTTTTCTTGTTTGAAGTTTTTAAATAATTGTTATGTACTTTGTTTTATTTCATAAAATAAATTGATTGATTGAAATTGATTATTATTATTATTATTATTATTATTATTATTATTATTATTATTATTATTATTATTATTATTATTATTATTATTATTATTATTATTATTATTATTATTATTATTATTATTATTATTATCATCGTCATCATCATCATTATTGTTATTGTTGTTGTTAGTGCTACAATGTGAATTTAAACCCTGCATTTTTCTTTAATAAAACCTGCTTATTTTCCAAAAATATTTGCTCCTACACTGTAGCATTAAATTATATTTTTTTGCAATGAAGGTTAATTTAATGCTGTAATATAAATTGGTAGCACCTTACTTGTTTAAAAAATATATTTTCATGAATTGAATGGCTATTAATATGTTTGTGTGCATATGTTTTAACAAGATCTCATATCAAAATAATTCTGAATGGTATGCATCTAATATTTTAATTTTACTGTAATTTCAAAAAATTATGAATATTTTAGATGTTTACAGAACTATATCCTAATAACTGGTGAAATCTCCAGGATAAAGGACTTTATTAATTTAAATTGGGGTAAACTAGATCTAATGTTAAATGATAATTTTATGCTTTTTGTAATTTATTATATTCTTTATTCAGTTATATTATGAAGTTTTGTCTGCAATACTTTATGCATTATTTGTCAATTGTAATATCCAGAAGTACACAGAGTATTTACTACTTTATTAATATTATATTATTATATCCATTTTAAAAGTGTATTTCTCTTTTATTATGAATGATTTATCTATCTGAATGAAGATGTTTTGCAAAACCAGTGAAGGTATTGTATATTCTTATTTTAATGTTTACTTCAGGTCATATTTTATTAGATCAAATTTAATAAATAACTTTATCAGTTTTATACATCAGTTAATATTATTTTTGTTAGGAAATGGACCATTAGTCTATCTCTTGTTTATTATTCTTCATCTTGCCATTATATTTTTCAAAAGATAGTAGCTGTATATTTCTCTTCATATTATTTTATTAGCACAAATGTTTTATAAAGAGATTGAAGTATTGTCTCAGTCTTATCATAGTATTTTCCATGAGTGGTATATATATTTTTTATATTTTATATTTCACATAAATGTTTTGTTTGAGACACTACCTATTCTTCCTAATGTTTATGGTAATTCATTCTCATTTTTCTCATTTATTGGTGTTCAAAATGTGGTTGCTTATTTGGTTTTATATCACTATCAGATCCATTGCCTTATTTGTCTTTTCCTCTTGAAAGTATTATATTTTGTATATAGCCACGTGTAGTGTATCACATGATTTCGTTATTAATATGGCAATTGATATTGTAATTTGATGTAAAAAATATATTTTCTTCAGTTGCAAATTTGATTACTTTTAATGTATATTAAAGATAGTTCTGATCCGTATATCTATTTTGCTCACTTCTGCCAGCATTCCAAAATATAAAACCAATAGTTCTTTTATTTAAATTTTTAAAATTATAATTATAAGCTTAAATAAGTAATATGCATCATCTTAAACATCCACTCATTACTAGGTTGGTAAGATATGATTGGTATTAAAATGTACTCATTGTTGGGACAATACTATAGTGTGATTTATATGTAAAAAATGTTAAATTTCTTGTAATAATGCTTGCATTAATAAAGCGTTTTATCAATCAGAAAAATGCATAGCTTTTTGTAAAAATACCTCTCTTATAATGTTTATATGAGTCAGAAAAGATAAAACAGTTAATTACAATTTAATTCATAAATTTCTTTGTTTATTATCACAAACTACAAACTTATAAAATTGTATTACTTCAATACAGTAATATTGTATAGCATTGTATTTAAACAGATAATTTTAAGTCTGTAGACTTCCAAAAGTGTTATTATTGACTTATTGTTGGTGTGTAAAGAAATAAAATGGCCTCTCTTTAAATTAATGTAGAAGTTTCTGTGCATAGGCTATATGCTCAGATAACATGTTATTCAAGTTAAGTATACCTTCCTTCCAAACTTTTCTAATTATTTCTATAATCTCATCCACTTCATCCTTCTTATTACTCAATTAGCTTTCTATTCCTGATTTCTTTCATTCTATTCTATTTTAATAGTTTTGGTAGATCCATTATCCTGTTATCATATTTCCCAGTTTACAGTAAATACCTAAATAACAAAATCATAAAATTGCTATCTTTTTCTTCAAATTTACCTTTAATGTTTTCATCCTCACATACAATGCTTCCTGCTTCTTTTTTCAACATTCTAAACTCTAAAAATAATTATTCATACATTTGATTTGTCATAAATATTCCTATCATCTTTTTTCCTGGTTTTTAAAGTCCATGCTCGGAAACCAAATAACCATTAATTTCTTTTAGATCCTTTTACTAAACAATATTTTAAAATTGTCATGGTAGACTTTAATGCTAGAATTGGTAAATAATTAAAAGATAAGAGTGTTGTAGATAAATTTGGTT
>JAQFVV010003440.1:0-11035 GCA_028023455.1 Epiperipatus broadwayi | reverse complement strand
GGTTCTGCACAAAATACATATATTGGTCATCATTTATTTTTTTCCACATGTATGTGGTCATGTGTATTGATTGTTTGAAGTAGAGGGAGGATACATATAGAGTAAAAACCCTGTTCAAATTCCTTTATATATATATATATATATATAAACATTAAAAGCCTAAAGCTAAACTAGTCAATAAAATAATCAAAATTACTCCAAATTCACAACTGAACCAGACTCGTGAAAGAAAATAAACTTTAAACACAACCAATGGTTTCACTGCTATAAGCAGACTTCTCAAGTGTAATGCATATATGATATAGCAAAAATGGTTCAGCTATTCACCACAGTAAATTTAAGATATTACCATTTTTGAATCATGAGATATGTCACGATATATTTCATGCCTTCATGGATCACCTTCAATGCTTTTCTTGCTATAATAAATCTTGTAAATCATTTAAAAATATTCTTATAATTCCTGGCTTCCCTGCCATGTTCATTTTGAATTATTTTCACTGCTTCAACAGTAATTTTGTTCAATTTAAAATAAAATTCCATATTAGCATATTTTTCCTTCATGTATTAAGTTATGAAACACTGTCATATTTCATGTCATAACTCATGATCCAGGCATCCTAGCATCTTAAAATGTTTGTAGTAAATAGTTAGGCTACATTGTTATGTAACATATGCATTGATTTAGAGATGGTGCACAAACAATTTGGAAAGAAAAACAATTACTTTTCAGTGAGGCATCCTGTATGTGTCTTTATATATGTTTTAAGATATGCATATGTATTTAATATCTAAAAACAAGACAAAAAATGAATTGCAATGTTTTAATCCTTATAATATTTAAAAAAATAACTTTAATTAAAAATAAAAATGTATCAAATATATATATGTAACAAAATACATTAGTTTGATAATGTTGTGTATTTGCCTATGACTCTCGAAGGGCAAACCACAACTAATTAATAACTAAAACTAAATTTAATACTAAAGATTTATTACTAGTTGTACAACACAAAACTAGAATACATAGACAAGCTTAAATGTATACAGACAAATAAATGATCACAGAGGTCTTGAACGTTTTTAAACACTCTTTAAATATAGTCCTACAAACACTGTCTTATTTAATGAATTGGACACTTTCCACAACTATGCTAAATAAGTACAAATTCCCCAAGTTAAAACCTAAGAGCCCTTTAGATTTACAAAAAATAAGATCGGGATGATGTGTTTTAAATACTAGTCGGATTTTTATACCTTCACATAGCAAATCATCTGGGTTTATTTCCTTGCAGACATTGACTTGTTACCAACGATACTTGTTGCGCATAAAAAAAAAACACTTGAGCAAAAGAGCATTTAGCTCTACAATCCTGAGTTTTTATAGTCTTCAGTTTAATCGTTCCTTATCATTAACTTCCTTCGTGAAAGCATTTACTTAATTTTACTTTCTAGATCCTATTTTCATAAGATTTTATTATTATACTAATCAGTTCAAATTTTGCTCTTCCTTTCTTTTCATTCAGTCTGTAGAAATCTTTTAATTACGTAACCATTCATATTCATTCCTAAAAGTTTCCATTAAAGCAGAGGAGGACGGATAAAGCTCTGATGAAGACTGCTGGGAAGTCGAAACTGTAAGGAAATAAAGAAGTTTTTTTAAGAAAATTTGTTTGCATTGAAGTGTATATGAAAGAAGTATTAAAAGTTTCCATTGTCATTAATTAGCACTTTTAACTTTAACTTCTGGAGTATTCTTATCTATCTTTTTTATACTAAATTATTTCTTGAACTTAAAATACCATAGGCAATATCAAAAATTATATTAAACTATAAAGTATTAAAGATTTTAAGACTTCTCATTCGATAATTTAATATACAAAATTAACAAAGCGTATGCCACACTTGAATGAGAAGCTATAAAGATACACAGAAATTATTACATGCTAAGCGCTTTTGAGGTCTTTTGCCTCATATTCATAGCGGTACTGTGAGCTGCAGAATGAAAAAAATAGGGCAAGGGAAACAAAACAGTATGCAAAGCATATGCAAATGAACTAGATAGTCCAACGTTTGGAGATGTCAAAGCAGGTATCTTGTCTATTGATGGAGTTATTATTGCCATTAATAAAATATGCTTCTCTGATTTTCCGCTTGATGTCAATTCGTCCTTTCAAGTTGTGGAAAAAATCAAAAAAGCCACGATCGAAAACAACTTCTATATGACTACCCTTGATGTCAAAGAATTATACGGATCGGTGGACAGAAAACAATCTATTCAAATCATCCAACAAGAACTTACCAACACGATGTCAGCTGAATGCATTAATTTCATCATTACATTTTTAACATGGATGGATAAACATATATATACAACATTTGAGCATGTTTGGTACAATATGAAAAGTGGTTGGCCTATGGGCCTCCCCCTCAGTGGAATCATAACCAGCATTTTCCTTAATCACTACGAAAGACTAATCGTGTCCAAATATCAAGCTGACAGCCCTCACACTATATACATGCGGTACGTAGATGATATATTTATTTTAGCCAACCAGCACACTATAAATAGTATTACACAAGAGTTAACACATAATACTAATCTAACTATCAATTCCACAACAGAAGACGCATTCCAAAGTCTAAATTACCTTGACCTTAGGTTAACACGCGATGAGAGAGGTATAAATTATTCAATGATAATAAAGCCCTTTGAAATCAGAGGCTTTATACACCCACATTCCAACTCTCCAAGCTCTCACAAATTGGCAGTCCTGCAAGCATTTTTATATAGAAATATGCAGCTGTGAAAGTTTGAGGCAGATAGAAAGAATAATATACATCTTTACACCAAAGACCTACTACAAGCAGGCTATAAACTCAACACTATTAACAATAAAATCAAACAATTTTATAGGAAAATCACTGACAATAAAAACAATATTAAACTTCCATATATTACTCTTCCCCACATACCTAAAATCTCCTATCAATTAATCAAGGTTTTGGCCAATAAATTTAAAATTAGCTTTCATACACCCCCATGCACTAATCGTCTAATCAATAACTCTAAGGACAAAATTGAACCTTCTCAGACTCCCCATGTCGTTTACAGCATAGCTTGCCCACAACCTGGTTGCCGGGCCATTTATTTTGGAGAAACCAAGGCAGGCATAATCAACAGGACAGCACAACACAGATATACATATAATAGAGCTATGAAAAACAATGATAATTCATCAACATTTTTAGAGCATTCCAAGAAGACAGGACATTTGTTTGAACCTTCCAGCCCTAAAATAGTCTGTATTGAGAAAAATGATATCAAGCGGAAAATCAGAGAAGCATATTTTATTAATGGCAATAATAACTCCATCAATAGACGAGATACCTGCTTTGACATCTCCAAACGTTGGACTATCTAGTTCATTTGCATATGCTTTGCATACTGTTTTGTTTCCCTTGCCCTATTTTTTCATTCTGCAGCTCACAGTACCGCTATGAATATGAGGCAAAAGACCTCGAAAGCGCTTAGCGTGTAATAATTTCTGTGTATCTTTATAGCTTCTCATTCAAGTGTGGCATACGCTTTGTTAATTTTGTATATTAAATTATATTATAGACCAGCGGTCAGCAAACTGCAGCTCTGAGCCAAATATGGTTCTTTGATTCCAATCCACATTTATTTCCTCTTGTAATTTGTAAATAAATATTTTTTATGGCTCCAGGAGAGGGAAAATATGCTTTACAATGTTGTTTCTTAAATTCCACCTTATTATAGAATAATAATTATTAACTGAAACACAGGCTTATTATATACCTGTATCTATATATGTAATAGATAGGGTATATGAGCACAGACTTTCACACGACCCACCACTCTCCACTCTATCTCATAACACTGATACACTTGAACACATATATGTCAAAAAGATAAATAATCCCCAATATATGTATTTCATGCTAAACCAACAATCATCAGTTGGTCTAGATTACCATCTCTATACATACATGCTATAAGTGCTCAGATATATATTAAGATAGCCAATCTTCATACTTTAATGGAGAGGCTTCAATCCACTTCAACTCTTTAACCATCCATCCAATTGAAAATCTGATGATGGAATGCTCAAAGGCCACCCTGAGGCTGAGATTCTTGTCACACCCATATTGACTTATGGTCAATCTGACCCCTCATGTACAGGAAGGACATAATCCATTTAATACATATAGGGCTGGGCAGACATCTCTACTATGTAATAACTGAAACACAGGTTTATTATATACCTGTGTCTATATACGTAATATATAGAGTATATGAGCGCAGACTTTCACACGACCCACCACTCTCCACTCGAAAAGATCAATAATCAGCAATTTACGTATTTCATGATGATTATTTATCTTTTCGACATATATGTGTTTAAGTGAGAGTGGTGGGTCATGTGAAAGTCTGTGCCCATAGACCCTATATAATAATAATTATTGCAGATGATACATTTTAAAATATTATAAATTTGTGAATAAATCAAACTGTCAAAGTAATTTTTTGTTTGTTTATTTTTAAGAGAATTTTTTCCCCTTAGGATATATACAGATTCTATTATATTCTGTTACTGAAATAAATGTTCAAATACATCCACAGCCATTCAGAAATTCGTATTTTTTGTGAACATCTTTCTTTGCAGCTCTTTAATGACAGGACGGGAGAAGCATAAGCAAAATGGCTCTTCCTGTTAGAAAGTTTGCCCAATTCTGTTATAGACTATAGTTACAACAACAATCTTTTTCTTTTAGCGTTATATTATAAAAAATATTATATAACACAACAAATGTACAATCAGTTTTTCTTTTAAAATATACATGTTCTCCAATAATATCAACAAATTGAAAAAAATTCTTTTTTTTTTCAAAAACGTTATTTTCTATATCAATACTTAACATATATATACATTTACATAATACCAACTCCAACGTTTCAACTGTTTTTATCTTCTTACAATTATTTTCAAGGATCTGCAACAACATCAGTTACATAAATACCTTCATCTTACATCAACATAAACAGTAACAAATATATCAATCTTACATAATTATATTTTATTTATATCTCTCTCCCACTACTATTTTTTAAGATTTAAAAAAAGGGGAGTGGGTCATTTGAAATTAGGGTTGGTTTTTAAATTTGTATAAAAAGTTTCTTTGATGACTTTAAGATTTGTAGTTAAATAATGTAAAAGGAAGTGTAATAAAAAATAGTAGTGGGAGAGAGACGTAATAAAATATAATTATATAAGATTGATATGTTTGTTAATGTTTATGTTAATGTAAGATGTAATTGAGGTTATAAGATGTGATATGTTGGATTATTTCCATCATTTATGAGTGAATGTTGAATGTACAGAAAATTTTAAACTTTATTTAAACTTTCCAAATACAAACAACTTGTTAGTAATAACAAACAAATAGACAATACAAGTTAGTAACTACACAACATTTCGAGTAGTATTATTCTCCACTCTTCTCCAGATGTTGCTGGCCTATATGCACAGTGACAATATTCTCTCAGAAGTTGAACTCGCACCTTTAGATTCTGGTAGAGCGTTTGCCTTAAAATTCGATATTCAAGAATCTAAAGGTGCGAGTTCAACTTCTGGCGAATGTGTCACTGTGCATATAGACCAGCAACACCTGAAGAAGAGTGGAGAATAATACTACTCGAAATGTTGTGTAATTACTAACCTGTATTATCTATTTGTGTGTTATTACTAACAAGTTGTTTGTATTTGGAAAGTTTAAATAAAGTTTAAAATTTTCTGTACATTAAACATTCACACATAAATGATGGAAATAGACCAAAATATCATATCTTATAATATACCATCACTACAAATCTTCAGACAAATAAATAAGTAATTGAGGTTTATTTATAAATATGTATTTCGTGTTGTTGTTGCAGATCCTTGAAAATGACTGTAAGAAGATAAAAACAGTTGAAACGTTGGAGTTGGTATTATATAAATGTATATATATGTTCACTATTGATATAGAAAATAAAGTTTTTGAAAAGAAAATGGAGAATTTTTTAATTTGTTGAAAAAATAATATTATGTTAAATTTAATTTTCTTTATATTTTTAAAATGTATATACAGTAATCAAATTTCTTTTTTTTTTTTGATACGTTTTTAAATAAATTTTTATTTTTTTAAATATAAAAATTAAAAAAGTTGTAATTGTTTTTTCTCCCCTATTTTTTTTTTTTTTTGAGATATAAAATATCCATATATTATACCATTAAAAAATACATATATTAAGTATTAAACTATATAACATTAAAAACATTTTTAAAAAAATACTAAATGTTGTTATATGTAAATCTATTATTATTAAGCCCTGAAAAATCTGTAATTATGCTGAAGGAAATTAACGTCCAATTATGCACTGGTTGATAACTATTATAAATCTGGGGCCAAGAGTTTTAAAAGCTTAAGTGAATCACCTAACCAAGCAGAACATGATCAGAAATTAATTTCTTCTGTATAATTAAATGCTGTTATAGTAAACAATAGAAACTCCCACTTTAATATTTGACAATACTATAACGATTTTTTTATCATATGCAACCATTTTCTTCTTAAGTACTGTCAAATATTGAAGTGAGAGTATTATTTATTTTTAAAAAATGATTGTAGTTAATATTATATATGTATCATCATCATCAACCATTATCAATCCACTGCAGGATGAAGGTCTCTCCAAGTTCAGTCCATCTTCTCCGATCTGTAGCTTCTCTTCTCTGCATCATCTCTGCAGACTCTCTTATTTTATTAAATTAAACATTACCTCTAGACTAAATATAAACTTTAGATTCCAGTCAAAGGTTAATATATCTGTTTTTTGATTATATAAAAACACAAGGAGTAAATTTTTTTTTCATATGTAATATCCTTTTAAGATATATTTAAAACCTCCACTCCACCTCTCGTTCTTGAAACACATAAATAAAAAAATCTGGAGAGAAAAGCCATATAATCCCAATTTTGTGCTAAATCAGCACTCATCAGTTGCCTCAAGTCTTAACCTTTTACATATATTTTCATTATTTATATTCTAACCATATTAACTCAAGTCCAGCCCCGTTAATTGGATTTGAGCGTATGTGTGTGTACCAACGCATATGTATATTGAAGCTGTGCATATATATATATAAAAATATATATGCTGGCTTCACCATTCACAGTGGACTAACTGAGACCCTAAGTCCAACCACAGTGAATGTATGTTTCTTTTTCAAACTAAATTTATCGTTTTCTCAAATAGTTGCCTAAATTAAAAGATTTAATAAAATAAAATATAGAAAGTTAAAATTATAATTGCAATTATTTTTAAAATATATTTGGTAGAATTCGATGAATTTCTTAATTAAATAGAATCCATTAAGAAAAGGAATTTAATTAGTAAAACATTTTCTGAATTAGATAAAAATAGATAACAGGAAAAATTTGAAACAACGGGCATGAGTCGCTACTAATTAACAGATTAAAAACATAATGGAAAAGGGGTATAAATAAAGAACTTTTCTTTTGTTCTTGGTCTTATGCTTGCGGGTAACCAGTGCTGAAGGTCAGAGAGAAAATCTTAAGAATTTAGTTGGAAGAAATTTTGCTGAAAAATTAGACAATATAGCGAACTCTTGCTTGCGGTACTTACTTCATGCTGCACTCTATTTTTAAGCATATAAATAAAAATCCAGAAATGTGTTGCTCTGCAAAAATGTGGGAGTAACCTCTTTTGCCTTCGCTGTCCTGAGCTGTTCCTGAGGTCAGAGTCGTAATCATGTAAGCCAGCCAGAGAACAGAAGTATCTGCCCTCTATCCATGAAAAAAATCTGCCCTCAAAAACATGGAAAAACAAATTTGAAGAACCGAGAAGACCTGCGGGGAAACATCAAATGAACTCATTTTGACCCACCCATCTAGTTACTGGTAACGTTCCCATAAATTATTAAAATATCTTTGCAATTTGCAAATTCAATGTATATTTATGCTTTTCTATATATATCTGTTTTTTTTTTAAATCTATGTATTCGAGTCTTGTGAAATTATATTTCATTAATTGCTTTTTTTTTTCTTTAAATACTTTAATGGGTGGTAGGGTTATTACATATAATGGCGGCGGTAATTCTTATTAATTTAATTGAAAAATGCTTCGTTTAACTTTCCGCCATTATACTCCCGTAATCAAGTTATTTATTTTATATAAATATTTATTTAGAAAGAAAAGGAAGCAAATCATAGAAAGTGCAAAACTCTATTTTAAAATCAAGATTTCAATTGCTAGATATTAAATTATAAAACTTTCCAAACTTTAACTTAGTTTTTTTTATATAAATATAAAAGAAAGATCCTTATCAAATGCCAGTATATTTTAGTCAATGAAGGGTTACAAATTTAAAGTTATATTTTAAAGAGCGTGAAATAAAACGTTCGCATTTATATTTTAGTACTAAGAGAGAGTACATTTTGACAATATGTATTAAAAATTATTAAATAGCATTGGCTTAGTGGTGAATGGGTTAAATTTCAACTAAATAAATAAAATATCCGCCCACTTGTTCTTTTTATTAATTCAAATTTTATAAAGGTGAAGTTACTATTTTTCTGTGGATTTTCAGTGATAGTTGAACTTGCCTAAGATATATATTTTGCAGAGGGTTTCTTTTTTAAATTTAAAGGTCGTTGACCGTATTTATATGGTATCGTGCCTCGGGTGATCTACTGGGCCGCTCAGCATAAATTACAGTGCTTCTTTTGCCAAGTTTGCTTAGGTTAACATACCTACATTCGGACCTTCTGAAAAATAAATAAATTGTTCGGGATCTCATGTCGATCTCAGTTCCTTAAATGTACGTAACTGGACATAAGCAACAAAAACTCCGATCCTGAATCCGGGTCACGCGTTTAGCGAACGGATTCCATTTTCTCTCTAACCTAGTTTAGAGACGGAGAGCTATCCGGTCTTGTGTTAACCTCTTGGTAACTGTTATGTCTCGAGCCTCACAGCCCACTATATGCTATCGCCTGTGTGCATGGTCTTATATATTTATTAGGAAATCTTTCTCAAAATATCATCGAATGTTTCAATTATAGCTGGAAATTCCTGTTGGGGTCACTTTATCATTCTTCTTAAATCATAAGTAGGGCGGTGATTTAAACCTGTCCAAAGTGTTTAGTTGAGTTTGACCACCTATTTATTTCTATGTTCTCCAACCACAGAGTTAATGAATCATCTCTCTCTCTCTTGATTTCTTTTACGTAACACTTCCATTGGCTGGAATATTTTAAAGAAAGAAATGATAATGTAAAATTTTGTCTGTTCTTATCATTACGATCAATGGATCTTTCAAATATGTCTATCCGGTTGCAGTGAAAATAGCCTGTGACACTATTAATAGAACATTGTATGAATTCTTTTAATGTAAATAATAAAAGTTTCTGTTATCTTTCATTCACTATAAATAAAACCACTTAGTATTGTTTTTCTTTTGTGACATAGGTATGTACATCTGATCATTATATATGTAAAAATTCCTTTTCGTGGTCTCTTCTCTCCCTGACCACCGGGCATACATTAAGATTAAATTCTAGTGAGGTTTGGGGAGTAAGTCGCTTAGTAGCAATCTAGAGGAGTAGGTGAGGTTCGAACCCCTTCTATCTGCATCTCTATGTTAGGTTAAAGCAGCTCTACTTTTCTTACCGTTACAATATACAGTAAAGTAAATAAATTCTCCATGAGACTAAAAAGAAAAAATATATATTAATGTACATTTTAATCGGATTGTATATTTATAAAGGCAATTTATGCACAATGTTATCAATCATTTACCGTGAGTAGAAAAATATATAATTATAAATAAAGAAGTATATACTCTCTTTTCTTTTTAAAAAAAACTTTATTTCTTCTTATCAACCATATATAAATAAATATTCACATCTTTAACACTCAGCGTTATAAACATTAAAAACATATATAAGACATATATATATTTCGTGTTTGTTAAAAAGCTGTTTAACAGCGATGATAATATTATTGTTTTGTTGTTTTTTTTCATGTGTCATAGCATCGGCCGGGAAGCGAACCCGCTAACCAAGGACAACTGCTTGTAAGGCTGCTGTACTTACCACTCGACCACCAACGCTTGATACTATTGTTAATAAATAATGACGGTAAAGAAAGAGAAAAACAAAGTGCTTTTGATCACGAGTCAATTTGCGAATCAAGTTTAAAATACATAATTCATGAATTTAAAGGCATTTTGAGATCTTTTTGTTTTCACCTGTTCTGAATCGATTAATAAATAAAAATCTTGTCAATTCTTATAGAAAATAGAATGGTGAATTCAAATATAAGTTCAAAAATTAAGAATCAACAATATTTCAGAAATTAAAAGCGAAAGTAGAAAAG
Source organism: Epiperipatus broadwayi (assembly GCA_028023455.1). Taxonomy (NCBI): domain Eukaryota; kingdom Metazoa; phylum Onychophora; class Udeonychophora; order Euonychophora; family Peripatidae; genus Epiperipatus; species Epiperipatus broadwayi. Next base: position 570 of record JAQFVV010003440.1, on the reverse strand, counting down.
TCGGAGATAAATTTTATATCTTTCTGCATTGGAAGGAAAACAAACAGCTATTTCTTTCTTCATTCGATATAAATAATATGATATTGGAGTCAATCTTGTTTCTCCAAATGTTGTTGAAGAGAACAATGAAATATTTTGTTCTCTGAAGTCTGAAATTTTAAAATGGTCTACATTATGGTTGGTACTGGCAGGTGACAAAAACATACGCCAAAAGTCTACATTATGGCACGAGTGATGTCAATTAATGTAGAGGGGATAGAAAGAATAACAGAGATGTATAAAAATAGGTCATTCAAAATTCACTCAGCAGGCAATCATTTATTCTGATGTCAATTTCATTTCAGTGTTAATTTCCTAATTCCAAGCTGCAAGTTATACGGTAAAGCAGTGTTGAAATGAACCATGCAAAGAAGTTTGCCTTGTTGCTAATTAAAATTACAATGTTCCCGTATGATAAATTCGACATATTCTAATTATTAATAACCCAATAAAAATTATTTTATTTTAATAAGATAAACATAATGACTGATTTTACTTATATAGGTAGCGTATAAATATATGCATACGCTG
>JAQFVV010003439.1:0-11044 GCA_028023455.1 Epiperipatus broadwayi | reverse complement strand
TATATATATATATATATATATATATATATATATGAATAAGCATTAAATACTAAAAGATAAGTGTAGTGAGGAAAATTCTTTCAAACAGAGTAGCAGAAATATAAAAATAAATATTATGTAGCTACTATATGTTTGAGTATTTAAGTCTGTTAAAAAGTAGAAACTACAGTTTGATAAAGAAATTTAATAAAAATATTGCATTTCACTAAGTATAATGGAAGTATTTCAACATTGTTGTTCTTTATTTTGGAAGTATAAAGATGTTGATAATTTAGATATTAACTCTCTTACTTAACACAAATCAAATATTCACTTTATAAAAACAGATTAATAACTTTTATCAAATTCATTTATTTATAAGTTCTTTATAATTGAGTAGTAATAATAATAAGTCAGATGTCACATGACTTATATATAGCTTGCAGTTTCATAAAAAGAACTGAAAGTAGACAGGCAATAAGAAAAAAAAATGAAGATAACATTTTACAATGATTATACAAACCAATCTGTAAATCAAAAACACAAACATATAAATAACATGGTAATTTTATATTCTATTTGTTTGGCACGTATATTTGTGTGTGTTTTTTTTTAATTTTAGAAGAAAATTTTTCTTTCTGAAAATTATCAACATCATTTATTACAGTTATTCATTATATCTTAATGAAATCAAATCAAAAGAATATTCTCAATTACAATTACTTTGAAATAATCTTTGAAACATTAATGAGGTTTTTTGATAATTTATCAAAAAAAACATTAATGAACAATACATGACATAAAACAGACTAAAATTTACTATAAACACTTTTTAAGAAAAAAAAGTAGTAGTGTACACATATTTTTTATATTCAAATTAGTAATGGTGTGGTCTTATAATTTAAAAATCAAATCGTCACATTTGAAAAGTTAAAAATATACAGATTGGTTTAATAATTTTACCATCTGTTTTATAAATAATATAAAACACTCTTAAATAAAACATATCTTGTTGGAATTTGAAGAAAAACTTTTTCTTTTTATAAAAATGGTAGTACAAAATAGTTAATATTTTCTTTGATTTGTATAAAGATATAGAAATAAATTGGGGAATAAGAAACAATAATTATGAATAAATGTTTGCTTTCTTTTATTCATCACAAATAATTATGAAGTCCTGCAGGGTGGTTAAAATAAAAACAAGTCAAAAATACTGTATCTGGAGAGCTGTCTCATAAAATGGGAAAACCCTACCAAAAAAAACTTATTTTATTTATTTGGTTTATAAATGCAGGGGGGATGGGAGGTGGGGGGGTTTCCTCGTCACGTAACAAAACAAATCACATAATTTAATATTAAAAAAATCTGAAATATTCTTTTTTTTTTAATTTATATAATTGTTTTTGTTAAATAAGTATAAATATTCGGATGCAAAAAAGATTTTATTACTATTATTTTCCAATTAAAAAAATTGTTATTACCTATCTGAAATCATATTTTAAATATAAACATTTAAAAGCCAATCAACTTTGAATTAAGCTGAAATATTCATCCTGAAAAAAAATACCTTACGTTGGTTATTTCATAATTATCAAATTAGATAGAATAGTCTTTTAAGTAGCCTACTACTGAGCAAAAATCTCTCAAATTATCCCTCAAGAAAGAACAATAAAGAAACAAATTTTGCTCGTCAAGTTTATCAATTACAGGATGGTGGGGTTTTGAGTAATTTTCCAGCCGTGCTTTATAATTTATCTTGGAATAGATTAATATCAATTCAACGATCAGATTGTTGGATAAATTTTGATTTCGTTTCCAGAAAAATAAAGCTAAAAAACTATGGAATAATTTTTAAAGATTACTTGACTTGGCTGAATGTTCTACCAATGCTCCAGAAAACCCTTCATATGACAAAGAAATATGACGGACTTTTTTTCCCTAAACAGATGAAAAACAATTAAAGCTAATAAATTAAAACACGTTCTTCTCAGATTTTAAATGTTATTTGAATGAACATCCATTTAAAATAAATACTTTATTACTTTTAAAAGAGTAAATAATCTTGCGTGAAGATCTTACAATATTGTAACACCGAAACGGATATATTTTTTTAAAATTAATAATCTGGGGATGGATTCAGAAACATTTAGTCCTAGAGTTCATCAGTCTGAACCACTTTATTAAATTCCAAAATTTTTTTACAAATTATTTTTTAAAATAAATGTCTATCATTTTCTGTAAAAAAAATAATTTTCTACTGTCCTCAAATTCTTTTAATTAAAGATTAAATCTTTTTTTTTTTTGGAAACTGAGGTTCACTGTTTCCTAGGTAATTGTAAATAGTGTGCGTTTACTTTACATATTAGAGTGTACTGTTACAATTTTTGAAATTGCGAATATTATTTATAATTATGTTTTTAATATTAAATGATGCAAAAGCTTTTTAAAAATAATGTGATTTTAGAATATAAATTAAACTTTCAAAACTTGTTTTTGAAGTCTATTAATATATATATATATATATCTTCTAAATCTTTCTCCTTAAAATCTAATCATCACAATATATAAAAATAAAGATGTTATATGGATGGATGAAGTAAGAAAGTGCGCAGGGGTAATGTGGAGAAGAGAAGCTAAAGATCGGAGAAGATGGATTGAACTTGGAGAGATCTTCATCCTGCAGTGGATTGATAATAGTTGATGATGATATAAAAACAATTATATTAAGTTTTCTATCTCAAAAAAAAAAAATTAAATATTAGGACAAATGCCTAAATAAAAAGTTGAACACAAAAAAATCATTCATTTAACTATGCTAAGCATATTTTTCCAGCTAAAAAATATTTCTGAAATTTCAGCTATAAATTAACTACTGTATTATTCACTCAATTGCTCAGCACCCAAATGACATGTTTAGCTCAACAGACCTATAAAATTAACCCAATTGAGTTTGTTTAATTTTATTTAGTTGAAAATCAATTCACAAAACTTTAGCTCTAAATTTGCCTCTTTGTCATTTTTATAGGCTAAACAATAAAACAGCAAAGGACCATATTCTCTTATCATAATATACTTCAATTTATTCTTGAATTTATATATTTAATTAGATATTGGAGCATCAGTGTTAAGATAAAACAGATGATATAAGCAAATAAATGATTAAATGTATTTATTTTGATACAAGTCTTCATATTGGTAAGCCAAAGTGTATTGACTATTAGACTTTTATATTCCAAGAATTACATATCCATAAAAATAATAATGCTGATCAAAGCAAGTATCAATTTGTTTGTATGTAAATAAATTCATCATCTCTACATAACACAATTCTTATTTTGTCAGCTAATAGGTCATCTAGTAAAGATAGTTTTACTATACTTAAATATGCTAAAATGTATTTACTGTAGGCACAAATTTTAAAGTTGTAGGACAATACTTACTTTTTTTATAGTTTTCAGTGCTTGTCTAAGAATAAAAGAGATACTTTCAATAACATTAATACTTATAGAATTATATTTAAGCAAGTAAATGAATACCATGGAAATAAGGTGCACACATACATTAAAAAATAATTAAAGAAAATAATTTTTCTTAATAAAAATTTTACTACTAATAATAAACTAATATTAATATTATATTATGGATTTTGTATGCTTTTTATATTATTATTATTATTATTATTATTATTATTATTATTATTATTATTATTATTATTATTATTATTATTATTATTATTATTATTATTATTATTATTATTATTATTATTATTATTATTATTATTATTATTATTATTATTATTATTATTATTATTATTATTATTATTATTATTATTATTATTATTATTATTATTATTATTATTATTATTATTATTATTATTATTATTATTATTAATAATACTAATGCTATTGGTACTCAATGCATGTTATCATCTTCCGAATATCCTGATCAAATTTTTAGTTCTATTCCTGGAGATTATTCCTCTTCTGTTGAAGGTGGTAACATTGTATGTTCATCTTCATCCAATTGCCTTGAAGATCTTGGTAAAAATGTTAATACTAATGATATTGGCACTCAATGCATTTTGTCATCTTCTGAATATCCTGATCAAATTTTTAGTTCTTCCATTGCTAGGGATCATTCTTCAGCCTATTGCCCTGAAGATCTTGGTGAAAATATCAAATTGGATGATTGTGTTCCTGAAGTTAATTTAGTTAGTGATGAAATTAATTATAATAATAATAATAATAATGTATTTATGAATTTGCCTTATTCCAAATTTAAAAGTAGATGTTTTTATAACTCATCCTGGCTTGAGGTAAATTCCATTAGTGATTGCTTTTCTGATTCTGGTTTTTTTTTTCATGGTAAATTTAAATCACCAAATTTTTTTTTTGTGAGGAAAAGAGATAATGGAGGTTTTCCTGTTACTTTATCTTCTTTAAAGTCTGTGAAATCTAAAAAACTAAATTATCCAGCTGCAGTTTCTAAAGTCATTCCAGCTCATAATTTACAGAGTGCTTCTTTTATGGATAAAAGATATAATGGAGGTCTTCCTGTTAATGTATCTTCCCTAAAGTCTATTAGTCATAAAATTCTTAATTATCCAGATACTGCTCCCAAATTTACTCCAGCTTATAGATCACATTCACTTAACTTTCATTCAAATAGTAACTATCGGATGAATCATTCTGGATACTCTTCTTTATCTTCTAGTAAAAATGACTTTTCTAGAACTAAAAAAATTAATATTTCTGATGGATTAAATAAATCTAATTTTGCTAATGTTTATTCTAAGTCTGTTAGACATAAAATTCTTAATTATCCAGATATTGCTCCCAAATTCATTCCAGCTTATAGATCACATTCACTTGACTTTCATTCAAATAGTAACTATCGGATAAATCATTCTGGATACTCTTCTTTATCTTCTAATAAAAATGATTTTTCAAGAACTAAAAAAATTAATATATCTGATGGATTTAATAAATCTAATTTTGGTAATGTTTATTCTAAGTCTATTAGACATAAAATTCTTAATTATCCAGATTTTGCTCCCAAATTCATTCCAGTTTATAGATCACATTCACTTGACTTTCATTCAAATAGTAACTATTGGATAAATCATTCTGGATACTCCTCTTTATCTTCTAGTAAAAATGATTTTTCAAGGACTAATAAAACTAATATATCTGATGGATTTAATAAATCTAATTTTGCTGATGTTTATTCTAATACTAATATAACTTATAATAGATATTTTCTTTCTAATATGCCAGTAAATCTCAGTTCAAAAGATATTACAGTATTTCTTGAAAATAATTTACAAACTAGCATTGTTTGTCATAAAGTTAATATGAATAATTCTAAGTCTTCTTGCTTTTATGTTTCTGTTTCTGCACATAAACATAATGAAATAATATCCCCCAATTTATGGCCTTGCGGTGCTTCCATTTCTTTTTTTTATGGATCTCTGGCTAGTTCTCTAAGGTTTTAAGAGAATTAATTTTGTTTTGTTTTACTATCTATTTTATTTTATTTATTTATTTTTATTTATTTATTTTTTCTTTATCACTTTTTTTTTCTCTTTTTGGTTTTATTTGTGTTGTTTCCATTATCTTTGTGGGTATCATGGTAGGCCTTTCTTGTTTTTACATGAATGTCAGAGGTATGAGGACTAAATGTGTTCAAATTAAACAATTTTTTGAAACAGAACATTTTGATCTTATTTTACTTACAGAAACTTGGTTGAATCAACAATTTCCTGATTGTTCTTTTCTTGATGATAGATTCAGTATTTTGCGAACTGACAGATCTATGGATAATATTTCTCGAGGTGGTGGTACTCTGATTGCTCTTCATAAAGATGTTTTTTATAAAGAACTTTATTTTTCTTCTTCTTTTTGTGAATCTACATGGTGTGAAATTACTTTAAATCACAATTTTAAATTTATTTTAGGTAATGTTTATCTCAAACCCACTTTGTCATTGTTGGAGTTTGATTATTTTTTGACATCACTTGAAGATTTTCTGATTGGCTATGATAATGTTATTATTACTGGGGATTTAAATATTCCAGATTTATATCAGGGTAGAATTACTACACACTTTTCTTTTTTGTCTTCTAAAGCTTCTAGAATGTTACAGTTCTGTAAATTTTTAGGACTCAAGCAATATAACCCATTTGTTAATTCCTTTCATCGTACTTTGGATTATATTTTATGTAGTTCAACAGTAGTTAGTAATTTTCAAGTTGTCTCTGTTGATTTTCCTATTGATGCTCATCATCCACCTTTTGAGTTTTATATTAACGTTTGTCACTCAAAGATTAATTTTTCTAATATTTCAAGAAAGGATTATGGGAAGGGTAATTATTTTGATTTTTGTAGAAACTTTTCTAAAGTTAATTGGAATTTTTTGTATTCTTTTAATGATGTAAATCATTGCTTGGATGAGTTTTTAAAGATTCTTAATGGTTTTATTGATTTGTATATTCCCAATAAGCGACCTTTTAATAAGGGTTTTCCTCGTTGGTTTTCATGCGATCTTATTAAAATTATTAAAAGGAAGTCTTATCATCGTAGACTTTATTTTAAAACACAAAATATCTTTTTTTATAATAATTTTATTAATTTCAGAAGATTGGTGAAGCATGTTTATAAAAGAGATTTGAAGAATTATATTAGAAGAATTGAGGTTAATATTTCATCTAACCCTAAAGAATTTTGGGATTTCATTAAAAGTCTGGTTTGGGTAGAAAAAAGGTTCAAGCTACTCATGGTTTCACTTTAAGTGCAAATGACTTTTCAAAACATTTTGCTGATGTATATTCATCACATGATGCAATATCTTCAAATATTGCATTATTTTGTAATTCTTCAACTGTTCATTGTATGATTGACCATATTTCTAAGGATGATGTTGTTATGGCTATTAAGCGACTTAAAATTCATTCTAGTTTGGGAAATGATAATATTCCTTCATTTATTTACAAAGGGCTAGCTGAATTTATTGCAGTTCCTCTTGCATTTATTTTTAATTTATCACTGAATTCTTGTGTTTTTCCTAATATGCTTAAGTGTGCCAAAATGGTCCCAATTTTTAAGAATGGTTCACGTGATTGTCTTAATAACTATAGACCTATTTCTGTTTTACATACTATTGCTAGAATTTTTGAGAGGTGTGTTTATAATAAAATTATTTTAGATGTTAGTAAACTCATTTCTTCTTCACAGCATGGTTTTATACCTAATAGATCCGTAGAAACTAATTTGTTAACAATTTATGATCATATAGCTCATGCAATTGAGGACCAGCAGAGACTTGATGTTGTTTATTTTGATTTATCAAAAGCTTTTGATAAAGTAGACCACAGTATTCTTCTTCGCAAATTATATCAAATGGGTTTTTTCTACTAAGCTTGTTTATTGGTTTCAATCCTTTCTTCATGGTCGTACTGCATATATTAAATTTAATAATACTATTTCATCTAAGTTTAAATGTAATTTTGGAGTTCCTCAGGGTAGTATTTTAGCACCTATGCTTTTTAACATTTATATGAATGACCTTAAGGATTGCTTAAAATCTTCTTATCTTTTGTGCTATGCAGATGACTGTAAAATCTTTAGAAGAATCACATCTGTGTTTGATTGCACTCTTCTTCAAAAGGATATAGATAATTTTAGTGCTTGGTGTGATTTAAATAATATGATTGTTAATTTCAGTAAATGTTCCTTAGTCTCGTATTCTAAAAAATCTGAAGTTTTGCATTTTTCTTATTTTATTAATTGTCACAAAATTATTTCTGTTGAATCCCAAAAAGATTTGGGAGTTATATTTTCTAGTAATGGATCCTTTCTTCCTCATTTGGAAATGAATATTGGTAAAGCTTTAAAAATTATAGGTACTATTCTAAGGTTTGGTCATCATTTCAGTGGTGATACAAAATTTAAATTATTTTTATCATTGGTTCTTCCCATCATTGAATATTGTTCAGTCATTTGGAATCCTAGCTCTAAACAGGGATGTAACTTATTACAATCAGTGAGTAATAAGTTTTTTAAATATGTTTCTTTGGGAAATAAAACTGTTGTTCATCTTTCTTCTAGAAGACAATATAGAGATCTTAAATATCTTTATAAACTTGTTAATAAAATAGTTCTTTTATCTGACACAATTTCTACTATTGTAATTAGATCTCATGTGCATGATACTCGGTCTGCTTCTGTTTGTTACATTAAAACTTGTCATTCCAATGTTCTTAGATTTTCTCCTTTATTTAGACTGCCATATTTATATAATCAGATTTGTAGTAATAATAATTACTTCAATTTAGATTATAATCAATTTTGTAATATTATTAAATTTAAATGTCATATTTGATTGTTTTAACTTGATTTTGTTTATATATATATATATGTTAAATTGTTTTATTATTATTATTATTATTTTGTTACGTGCTTTATATTTATCCCTTTTATTTATTTGTTATTATTAATGTTTTAATTATAATTGTTTATATGCTGATATTTAATTTTACTTTAGATTTTTAAATGTGTTAATTATCTTTTATTGAAATATGGCACATAATTATATTAATAATTTATCATTTAAACTCATTTATGTATTTATATATTTGTTATGGTGCAATACTGTAATTGGCTTTATGCTGTAGTTTTGTACGGTAAATAAATGAATTGAATTGAATTGAATTGAATTATTATTATTATTATTATTATTATTATTATTATTATTATTATTATTATTATTATTATTATTATAATAATAATAATAATAATAATAATAATAATAATAATAATAATAATAATAATAATAATAATAATAATAATAATAATAATAATAATAATAATAATAATAATAATAATAATAATAATAATAATAATAATATGCACCAATGGTAGTTCAGCTGGATTTTGAAAGTGCTTTTGACTCTGTCCCAATAGAAACATTATTGAACCAGCTAAAAAACACAGATACCTAAAACAATATTATATACAATAGGCAATTTGCTTCTAAATAGAGAAATACACATCACGCTCAATGGGAAATCCACATCATCATTCAATTCCACAAGGTTCTCCACTAAGCACACTGCTATTTACCTTTTATTTAAATCCACTACTAGAGCAAATAAATAAAAAAATTTCCAAGGAATTCAAATACCAAATACTAATACATACATTCCCTGCATAGCTTATATGGATGATGTCACAGTGTTTCTAAACTCAAAAAGCAAATACATATACTACAGGCAATAATAGAAGAATACACAAAAAGTTCAAATTAAAAATTAACATCAATAAGTCAGCAGCATGGTCAATATACACAGGCAAACAGACACAAGTTTATCAAGGTAAGCCCAGTAATTTCCTGGGTTTTCCTTTCCACTTGGGAATGAGCCAGATGAGAAGGAATATACAAAATAAACTCAAGTTCGAAGCAGAAAGAATCATAATGTCACTCTCCAGATCATATCTCTCACTCTATGCAAAAGTGTCACTATTTAATCAACTTATAATGACCAAAATAACTTACTACCTGCCAATAATTACTTTTACAAAACAATTTACAAAGTCAATTAACTCACTCTGTAATAAACTATTATGGAATAGAAAAATAGTAGCAATTTCTTTAAAGCAACTTAACCAACCAACAAAATGGAACTGTCTTGGACTGCATGCTATACATACTTTCTACACACAAAAAACAGTAAAATCTACTGATTACCATATTTGAGACATTTTCCAAAACATAGAACCAAAAGTGGAAATCACACCAACGGACTGACCCCCCACCCATGGACAATTATATAAATACACTATTGACAAGTATTAAAAACATTAAAGATAAAATAGCACTGAAGAACCCAATTAAATATACTTATTGGCAAATTCATGATTTTCCAACTCAAAGCCAAGAAAACAACAATAGGCTAACAGTACTAGGAATAAATAATAGTCAATTACTCAAAAAGTACAAAACCTGGTATTTACAACCTAAATTATTTGACTTCATCCTCAAATTGAATTTAAATGCACTACCTACAGCACATTTCATTTGGTTCAGAAGATTTTACCTAAATGTTGATCCAATGTGTGCTTTATGTCACTGGGAAGAAGAAACACAAGAACATTTAATATATCACTGTAAATGCTTAGAAAAAGTCAGACAATTGATGGTGAATAATTATAGGAAAAGGGAAACCACAATAGAAAAAATGCTAAAAGCTTTCAATGAAAATAAAATACATATAATATGTGCAGCAACTTTCAGTATATATGCCTTATGGTGTACCAGATGTGCTATCACTTTAGGAAACAATCCAAGAAGACATCCTAACCCATATCACAACAAACTAGAAAATCTTAAGGAAAGGAACAATCTTCTAGCACCACTAGACATTTATGCTGCCACTTGGTCTCTATTTAAATAAAAGCAGCCTTATAATGGATTGACCAAATACAACCTCAGAAAAATGGAAAACTGAAATGAACTCATAATAAGAACTGAAATATCTAAAAGGTGTGAATAACAAAAGACTCTAATGGTTAAAAAAAAGTATATTTTCTGTTTCAAGATGTATTCTAGTATATGATGTTTGATACAATGTATTACTTAATAAGAATGTAACCTTTTTTTGCCTAATAAAGTTTGCTTTGAAATATAATAATAATAATAATAATAATAATAATAATAATAATAATAATAATAATAATAATAATAATAATAATAATAATAATAATAATAATAATAATAATAATAATAATAATAATAATAATAATAATAATAATAATAATAATAATAATAATAATAATAATAATAATAATAATAATAATAATAATAATAATAATAATAATAATAATAATAATAATAATAATAATAATAATAATAATAATAATAATAATAATAATAATAATAATAATAATAATAATAATAATAATAATAATAATAATAATAATAATAATAATAATAATAATAATAATAATAATAATAATAATAATAATAATAATAATAATAATAATAATAATAATAATAATAATAATAATAA
>JAQFVV010003438.1:0-11050 GCA_028023455.1 Epiperipatus broadwayi | reverse complement strand
TATATATATATATATATATATATATATATATATATATATATATATATATATATATATAAACGAAATAGTGCCTAAAGCTAATCTGGGATAATGATGTAATTAAATTTCAACCAGCAACTACCTAAACATTCACAGTAAAATATAGTAATCAATATTTCTCACTGCTGTCAAGGCAACCTTCACACCTTTTAATAGCAAGAATGGAAATCCATTCTTACTAATGGTCCATTGAATATATATACACACTGAAAGCTTGCAACTTGACTACAGAGTATGAAATATTGATACATTGAAGTTTAAATAAACCTCTTTAAACATGAAATAAACATGTCACTGTTTGCAGACTAATAAATAGTCAATTAACATTACAAACTGCAATACTTTTAAATTGCCCATGTATTATTTAGAAATAATAAGCGAAATAGTGCCTAAAGTTAATCTGGGATAATGATGTAATTAAATTCCAACCAGTAACCACCTAAACATTCACAGTAAAATATAGTAATCAATATTTCTCACTACTGTCAAGGCAACATTCACACGTTTTATTTCACTTATTATTTCTAAATAATACATGGGCAATTTAAAAGTATTGCGATTTGTAATGTTAATTGACTATTTATTAGTCTGCATTACAGTGACATGTTTATTTCATGTTTAAAGAGGTTTATTTAAACTTCAATGTATCAATATTTCATACTCTGTAGTCAAGTTGCAAGCTTTCAGTGTGTATATATATTCAATGGACTATTAGTAAGAATGGATTTCCATTCTTGCTATTAAAAGGTGTGAAGGTTGCCTTGACAGCAGTGAGAAATATTGATTACTATATTTTACTGTGATTGTTTAGGTGGTTACTGGTTGGAATTTAATTATATATATATATATATATAAATATATATATATATATATATTATATATATATATATATATATTGTAACCATATATTTTAGTATAAAATATATTAATTGATGTAACTGGTATAAAAATTTCTCTTTCTTCTTTTGGTGATTTGATTGGCTTGATTGCACTTTGAACAGATTACTTTCTTATATTATTTTAATAAATTTAAATTTGCTTTTTCCCATATGCTAAGTCATATCAAAATGTTTAACTTTTTAAAATTTTTACAACACATTAAAATTTGGTAAAATATTATAAATAATAATATTTTATTTTTATTTGTTTAAAATGATCTTAAATTATTATTTCCATTGAATTAAAAAACCATTTGTTCAATTAAAATTAATTATTAAAAATAAATACAGTAATTACGTATGCGCCTCAATGTAATAAAAGAAAAGAGCGCGAATTTAAGAGGAGATCATCTGTTAGTTTTGCTTTTGGAGGGAGAAAGAAAATAAAATGGTAAAGGCAAATGGTGTAAATTTGATAAGCTTATTTTAAAATAGTTAATAAGTAAACGGATTACCACAAAATTTGCTATAAACGTAAAAATAACCTAGTGGTATTTAATTAAGATGAATTGCTAAATTTAAAAGTTTCTTCAAGTCGGCTGGCCAAGTGGATCAAATCACCGGTAACAGTTTTCCAATATTACATTTTTAAAATGTCGGAGCTTCCCAGTTTAAAAGAGTTAATTGCAAGAGTTTGGTATGTTTTAAAATGTTTATTATTCTACAATTTGGAAAAATTAAATAAGTATTTTAATTACAGAAGTTTTATGAATATGAAAATTTGCTTTTTAAAAAAGAAGAAGTTTAAATTAAAGTAAAATGTTAAAGTTATCAATATAGTTTAATATTTCCATTTCTAATTCTAATAAAAATATAGTATTGATTGATATTTAAATTTACAATGCCAATCATTTATTTGCTAGTTAATTTGTTTAACATTTGGATAATAAACCGTCTTCAAAATAGTTAATCAAAGATATTTTCTAATTTTATCGTCAGTTTGGAATGATTGAATTAATTGCTATAATTGGTATTCCTAGATTTAAGCGTGGATAAATAAATATTAGCATGGATGTGATAAACTTGGAACATTTAATAGGAGAAATGTAGAAATTAATAACTTATGAAAAACATTTTCATTTAAATTCTGCGTGTCAAGTGTTTTGAAATTGTTTCTTGTTTATGGAGCCACGTAAAATCATTAATCTAATAGTGATTATAATAACTAACACAAATGGATAAAAACTACATGTTTGGAATTCAAACTATAATTATAGCTATTGCTTCGTACATTTATTGTTCAACACATCGTACATGGATTTCACGGATCATATTTGTCGTTATAAAATGCTATACAATCTAATTTGTGACACCCACACCTGCTAAAATTCATGTATTGAACTATAAAATGCTATACATTTAATTTATATCACACACACACCCATTAGATTTTATGTATTTGATGAATAATTCATTGCTTTTAATTTTATCGTTATATGAACTTGCATGAAAAGTTCATAAGTTATATTTTATTAAGTTTAAATTAACAGGGGTTGAATAAAATATTTATTCAAGAGAATAGCGGGCTTACGAAAAAGCTTAAAAGTACTAAATGAATTCAAAGAGATGTATCAATTTTTATGAGTTATTTTATTAGTCTTTCCAGATTTATATTCCTATACTAATATTACTTATATTATAGTTCACACATAGTTTTATTTTAAGAAAGATAAGTTAGTACATTAGTTGTCCTGATTAGCGTAACATTTATTATGCAAGAACCCACATTTGCTAGAGTGTTAGTGTTTTCTGAATGATCAGAATAACTGAAGGGGATGATTTTGCACTTTAATGTGAAGTAAATAGTAATGTTGTTTTAGAATGTAAAGGGCATTAATCTGTGCTGGTGGTTAATCCGGCAGATTACTTTATTGCCATTTTTTATTTTACACTCATTCCTGCGCTGGTGGTTAATCCGCTTGAATGGTGTACTTGTACTTATTGTTTTATGATGGTGTATAAATCCACAAAACGTTTAGTGTTATTTAATTCCTCCGGGTAGATGAATACATCCACAGGAATATGTTTTACTTCATAGATATAAGTTGGGCAAAGTATTTAGTTAATCTGCTACTTCATCTTTTTCATTTGTATTCATAATTTATAAGTCGGACCATCAACTTGTAGCAGGACATTCTATTCAAGTTACCTAACAATAATTAACTGTTGGTTGATTATTATTTACCGGATTAAGTTTAAATTATCACTTTATTTAATGATTGCATTGTAGTGCCAAATCCTCTTAAAATATATGGTATTATTTATTATAATATTATGGGTTTACGGTATGGATTTAAGATGAATCTGGAAATGACGTTAAATAGTTCATGAGTTGATGCTGAATTTTAGTATAATTCTTTCAATATTCATTGTATCAAATTGAAATATATGATTAGGTTCTTAAACCGATACACTATGGGATGTTATTGAAGAAAGTTTGATGGAATTATAATTTATTTATTTTATTTGTTTATTTATGTCTTTAATTTGTGAACATTGGAATTAATTACTTATTATTCATAATTTTGTAAAACAAAAGTTGATTTATAATTAAACTTACTGTGCCGTTGCTATGTGTCATTTTTAAAATCAGAAATTGTAAACCTTGGATAGAGTATACATTTAAGCACATACTATCGTCAACATGATATAAGAGTTTAGTGATATTTTTGAAAAAACATTTAGATGCTTTTCGTCTTTGGTAATTTATGATGTGTAGGGTACAAATAATCCCATTTACCTTTTCCATCAATTTGGCTTTGCGTAGTTGATTTGTATAAAGAACATAGCTCAATTATTAAACTTGTAAACAGATTTACCAAATAATGACACGATTAAATATATTTACTTAACGTTTTTAAATTGTCATTCGTCAGTATAATAAGGATAGTTTCAATGACATAGTAAACTATAAAGTAACCAAAGTATTTATGTTTATTTATTGCAAGTTTTTACCTGGACCAGTAACCTTATTAGAAATCATATAGATGATTTAAAATTTCATAATCTTAGGTAATTCCACAATTTATGCCATCTTGTACATGGTCTAATATCGGGTCTCATATATAAAATTCTTGCAAATTAAGGTTTAAAAATAATAACATTAAATTTATAATTTGATTAAAGTATTTATATCATAATACTATGGTAGTTCTTCGCGGTACACCGTGGCTGCGATCAACTTAAATCATAAAAAGTTTAGGTTAGATCATTAGTTTGGTCTGTGGTAAGTTGCCCCAGATGTTGATTGTGGTCTATCGTGCATAAAATAGATAGCAATAGATATGCTTTTTGGAACAGCTCTTAACAGCTGACAATGTGCAACGGGAAGTCTGATCAGTGATAGAAGCTATGATTCTTAGCCACGGGTGTTTCTGTAGTTGGGACCACGCAATTTACGGTTACAATTTTGAGTGCCGCAAACGGGTTCGGCACGAGGGGTACAAGGGGCGAGCGGATGGTTATAATATATATATATATATTCTTTTCTACAATCAAAACCAAAGAACAAAACACTTCAGTTTACTACTATCCTCAATTAAGTGAAAAAAACAAACAGTCGAACTCTACTGCTTAACTATTAGTTTAAATTAATAATATTAATTTTTTATTAATAATATGTTATTTTAATTTTCTCGAAATCAGTTTTGATTTTTAAGTTGTTTTATATAATCTGATAGATTGTAAGAGTTCCAAAATGTGTGTCAAGGTGAAAATTATTCTGTGATTAAATATAGTTGGAAATCTTTGGTTCTAAGCTAATTAATGAAAAATATTAAACTAG
This sequence comes from Epiperipatus broadwayi, assembly GCA_028023455.1. Lineage (NCBI taxonomy): Eukaryota > Metazoa > Onychophora > Udeonychophora > Euonychophora > Peripatidae > Epiperipatus > Epiperipatus broadwayi. The sequence continues at coordinate 6,289 of JAQFVV010003438.1, read as the reverse complement.
CCATAATCAAGTGCATTCACTAATATTGCTATACAAATCTAATATTATATAATACATGTATAACAAATAAATTATTACATAACTAAATTTTAATATTTCTGCTAAATTTAAACTAGAAGTCTTATAATATTTTGCTACAATCAACTGTCATTGTTTAAAATCCAATTTATTCCAGTTTTAAATATAAAGTTATAAAAAATATTTATTTCTTAAGATGCTTTTGTTTTTACAGTACAAAAGATATTGCTTAGCTTATACTTTGTTTACCAAACATTTAACTGCTTAATTAAAATAATAATAATAAAATTCTTACCTTCTATAATTACAGTCTTCTCCACATATTTATTTCCTCCACATTTATAAAAACCCGTAACATATAAAGAAACGTTGAAAATTATCATGGTAATGTAGGAGAAATTATAACTGACTGTTAAATTGTGAGGAAAGTATTCTCCCAGTCTGTAGGTCTGCTGCGATAAAATAACTATTGGTCGTCTATTTACGAGTCGTTGTTCTTTCATATAATAACATTCAATTTCACAATCCTTATCTTGATCACAAAAAGCTGATTTGAAGTTTAAGGTAATGTTAGAATATTCATCGTAGATTTCCAGATTATCTGTTTAATTTATATAAAGAATAGTATAATAATAATAATAGCTATAATGTACAATAAGAATAGAATAATAAAATATACTAATACCGTAAGATGAGTTGAAATTGAGTATTCGCAATTTTGAAGAAGGTAACTAATATGGAATATTTAATTACTAGTAAAAATATATAATTTAAATAATTAATTGCAAAGTTAATTTATTCCATATAAATCTTTTTATAGAAAATAATGTAATTAAATTTTACTCAACAAGTCTAACAATTAACAAAAATTATCATGATACTGTTTTAAGACACAATATAACGTAATGTTACAGAAATTTCAAAATAAACAGTAATGAATATAATACTAGTCATATAAAGTTAGCCACATTCTTAAAACATGTCTATATTAAAAATTAATTATAAAGAATTTATGATCTTACTTCTATCTTTTTATTTAAATAATTTTCGCATTTATTTAGTATTAAAAATACTCTATAAAAACTTTTATAAAAGTAAAAAGAAAGTCGAATAGTTTGTTACTCAGTAGTTAACATGACGTTTGAGCCGTATAAATAATAGCGTTTTCGCAATCAGTTGGCCTTGAATTCTAGAGTCGGTCGTTCCACTGCTGCACTCTGTTTTTAAATAATGTGAATATAGTATGTAAAGATCGAAGCCAGAAGATGATTGTTATATCTTTTAAAGCCGCCATTCCGTTTGTAAAATAATATTATTAAATTAATGTACAGTTAGGGTTCTAAAGTAGATATTATATAAAAGATAGGATTTTAATAAACTTTTTATAATTATTTTAAAACATAAAATATTGTAACGGATATAGTTTTTTAATCCTAATGAAAAAGATAAAAACAAACCAGTGTTTATTGGAATAACTTAATGTTATAAATGATAAAAATATGTTGTCTTTAAAGCTCTTGTATTTATAATTTATCTGAAGACTATCAATATTCTAAAATAATATTAAATACAAAGTTAAGTTTTCGAAGAAAGGTCTTGACAATAAAAATAAGATTGTAAATTTCTTGTCATAATGATATGACTGAAACATTCATCATTACAGTTATTATCAGTTATCTGCTAACGCCAAGTCTTGACTCACAATACAGTATAGTATCTAATTTATAAACATTTACTATGTGGTTGTAAAAGAGTGTTTTAAACATTTTTTTTAATAACTAAATATGTAGTTTAAACATAAAACTATTTATTAAAAAACGTTTTATGCATAAAACACCATGTGAATACACACTTTGACAAATAACAATTTTTTGTTTATGATTAAAAGTTGGGCTGAAAATTAATTTAGGACTGTAAAAACATCAATTAACATGAAAGAATTAATGTTTTTTATAAATACTACATTTATCGTTTTCAACATGAAACAGTAATGCTTTTGCTTATGTATATAAGTTAAAATTTCCCAGGTAACATGTCAGAACTATTGTTTTATGTTTATATTAACAGAATTATAATTTTTTCATGAAAAAAGATCCAAATATTTTAAATATGTTAAGAAAAATATTTTAAAATGTACTGCAGGATGATGATTACTATTTCATTAAAGAGGCCAAATTTTATAAATCTACTTTGAAATTATTAAGGTAATAGTAACAAAAAAATCATTGGTACTGATTATTATTATTAATTGCTTTCAAATTAATATTATCCCTAGTAATTATATTAATAAAATTTATTTAGAATTTTTAAATATATTTGATTTTTAGGCCAATCAAAGACTTATATATTATTTTAATGATGTGATCCAGTTGTCTCATTGCTGGTTATACTCTTCCTTTTTCGTCATTCATTTTAAATGCTTGAAATCATTTCATGATGTGATCAAAAAGAGAAATTTCATTTTTGTTTATACTTTAAGTAAAAGATTAGGTCTAATCTTATTAAGTATCGATTTATTAAATTATTTCATTGCCAATGGAATTCTCAAAATTTAATGCCAATTTTTCAATTCCAATGCTTCCAATTTTTTTTTGTGTTTTTGAATGTACAAATCATATATTTTCACAGAAGACATTCAAGACTATACATTGATGTACTTAAAAGTTTTATAGGTTTATCATGATAGTCATTAACGACTATTGTTGGATATTTTGTTTTAATCTACAAAAACAAACAAACAAAAAATCAAACATATTAAATTTTCCAATTATTCTTTAATGCCCATTTAGTACTCAATTTTGCAGGTCCTTTAGTTCATTTAGCACATTTACTCATAGTCTCCTGAATGTATATTGTCTCATAATATTTCATTGTATTATAATCTTTAACATATTTTATAATTTCCATATTTTCAATATATCTCATTGTATGACCAATAAGGTGGAAGAAAAGATAGTAGGAAAATGTATAAAAAATAAAGAAATAATCAAATATTATAGGTATGTAGATGATATAACTGTTATTGGAAATAGTAGGAGTGTATTAAAAATATTTAATGAATTGTATGATAATATTATAAAATTAAGTTTACAATGGAAAAGAAGAAAAAAGTTTAAAATATTTATATATTTATTTAAATAGAAATAAGGAAAAAGAAATAGAGGTGAAATAGTATATTAAAGATATAGAAATTAGAGGAATAACTAATTCTAGTTTGTACCCACCTTGATCATAGAAAATGACAGTTTTGAAAGAGTTTAAAATAAAGAATGATAAAATTACAATAAATAAAAATGAATCTATTGAACAAAAAATGAATATAAAAATGATTATGCAAAAATAAACTATAATAATAAAGATATTAGAAAAGTTTTGAATGGTATGAGTAAAGTAAATTATGGAGAAAGAAATAAAAAATAAAAATAAAGATGGATAGGTCGATAATAAATGGATATCAATACCTTATTATAAAGATGTATACATTAAAGGCAAGAGAAGTTATGAGAATATAGAATCATTGGAAAAATTGATATAAATGTGAAGAGAGAGAATAATAAAGAAAGTAAAATAGAATTAATATACAAAATAATTTGTAGATGTAATAAGATATAAACATTACAAGCATCAAAACTACCCCACCTTAGGTTGTGTTTTAATATTTTTATGCTGGTCTGGTTTAATTTTAGATTTGGGGTAGTTTTGATGTAATAAGATATATATTGTAACCTTCTGAGTAGGTACCAGAAATATTGATTGTAATTAAGTAGCACTATATCAGTAACATCTGATGGCATCTTACTAAAAAAATGAAATAACCTGAAATTTTAATTTTTTTTATTAACCTTTTAACTGTTTGACTCACATTTCTTAATGAGGCAATTTTGAATATAATGCGTTTAAATGGGCTTTGACATCGCTGTAAATTGCTTACTGATTTTTAGTTTACGTTTACGGTTTTAAACGTCATTTTTTAGAACGCAAAAGTTTTATAATATACTGCCATCTATTGAATTAACATGCAAGTAAAAATCAATTAATTGATGATTCATGTCAAAAAAATAGCACTGCCTTTTCACATCTTTTCTTGAATCTTATTGGCTGTTGGTACACAATAAAAAAATGGAAAAATAAGCATTTTTATCATTTTTTGCTTGAATTTTATTGGCTGTTAAAATTTTTATATGGCTGCCAAAAAATTAAAATTCTGACGCTTTTTGTTTTATTTTGAAAATAATTAGCAAGTGTTTTAGAGCATTTTAAAATAACAAAAGAAATACAAGTAAATGCAAGTATTTGTGCAATAATAAAAATAAATATTATTTTTACCAAAAATGATTCACGATTTTAGCAAGAATTATTTATTTATTGCAAGTCGGAAAAAAAAATCATAACGTGAAATTTTTGATTGCCGTTTCTTTTCATGTCAGCAGTAACAAATATTTTTATTAAAAATAAATTTTATTTTTTGAACAAACTACAAGTTTATTTTTATAATGTGAGAATTATATACTTTTTAAAAACAGCTTCAAAATGAATATATTTAAAAAACGATTAAATAACTTTTAAAAATTGATACATTATTTTGTGCATACGTCTAATTAAAAGCTTTGGGTGATACCTTTACTGTGAATGAACAAAGGACAGTTAAAGGTTAATGACCTAAAACTATGTTTGAAAGCACTTATAGATATAATTTGACGGTTTTGAGAGTGTTTAATATTTTTCTTTGGTTTGAGTAAATTAATAATAGAAAGGAGGTGACTTATCACAATAGTTGTCAGTTTGGTTTGTTGGATTCAATGTTTGTTTTATTTGTCTGTGTAGCCTAAACACAATTTAAATGAATCAATGGATCACTGGATTATTAAACAACAATTATACTATTAAATATTTTATTTGCATAAAATAATTATCATTACTTTTATTCTGTTTTACTTTAGAAATGGGAAATATTTTATTCTTAGTTCGATTTAACATGTTTTTTTTTTAAAAGACAAAATGATTAGTTTTCTTTCTTTTCAAGATAGAAAATTTGTGGCATATTTCATGTTGTTAATTAAATTCAGTGCACAATGGGCAGAGCAATTCTGTATCTAGAGACCTTTTGAACTGGCAAATGAACCTGGATTATTGAAAGAGAAAGATGCTAGGGTAATAGTCTATGTAATTATATAAAAGGAAATCTTTTTTACTAAAAGTGGATTTATTTCACTTTATTTTACTTGACTTCACTTTGTTTGCTGCTTTTATAAACTCTCTCTTAATAAAAGTTTTTATTAGTACAATTTCGTTTCTACAAGTTAATTCTTCCATGGTCCAAAGTCTAAAATAAAGGTTATTATTGATTTTCTGGATGACAAACAGCTCAGAAAATTTACTGGGAAAAATAAGAAAGTAATATGAAAATGTAAACAACAGTAAAAATAAGGTATATCACTTGCTTTTAATTGAATAGTTTAAATTCTAAAATCATCATTTGAGATACGTATGTGTGCCTATATTATAAAACTATTTAACTTTAATTTCAAAGAAACAATGGAAATGTGTGTTTATATTTCAAAACTATTTTACCTAAATCTTAATTCTAATATTAAAGAAGTAATTGAAATGTATGTTTATGTTATAAGTTTGATTTACCTTTATTTACTCTCTAACACTAGAAACATAACTGGAATGTATGGATTCTATTATACTGGAAAGTTTTTGTTGAACTCTTTCATTAAATACTTCAGAGACTCTTTATTAATAATTTTTGCTAACTATAAAGGAATGAAGTTTAAATGAAAAGTGTGTGTGGATAATTTATTTTAACCTGCTTTATTGTTATTTTTAATAAAATATTTACCTAACCATTTTGTATCTAGAAATAAGAAACAAAAATGAGTGACATATAATTAATGACCTATTTATTAACGTATTTCTAAATATACTAATAAAGGGAATGGAGTGGAAGAGCATGAAATTGGATGTGAATTTCCTTTATTTTATTGTTCTTCTCATTTGCAGTTGAATTTTTTATTAAAATATGTTATCAATAAACTTAAGTGAATGTAAATGGATTTTATAAACTGATTAGTTATGTGCTTTGAGAATGACTTTTAAAAATCTCAGAAGAAATGCTTGAACATATCTAATGAATTAAGTAATAAATTATTACTCTGCTTATGCTGTAATAAATGTTTATTGCCATAATGAAGAATTCTCATATGTAATATTGCCAGCAGTTTCATTAGCTATTGCTAAAAACTTTGAAATGCTGCTAAATTGGATC
>JAQFVV010003437.1:0-11062 GCA_028023455.1 Epiperipatus broadwayi | reverse complement strand
ATGCTCAAAGCCATTGATGGATTTGATATTGTAGTCATACCCATATAGATGTTACATCAATCTAATTATTATTGGACCATTATGTATCCATTTATATTAATAGGAAAGTGATGGGTTGGACTTATACTATGATGTAATTTATTTCCAAAGCAATATGTAATTAATCTATCATTCAATATACTGATTGTTTACTATAGTAAATAGAGAGATTTGAACTTAGGATTTTTCAGCCTATATTCAACCTCCACTCCATCTCAAACAATTGACACACATGACCACACACATATGGAAAAAAAGATCCTCAATATACGTATTTTGTGCAGAATGAGCACTCATCAGTTGGGCCAGATCATAATCGCCCACATATATATGCAATCAGTGTTCAGCTTATACTAAGAAAGCAATTCCTTAAATTTTAATGGGTATAACTACAACATTAAATCCATCAACCTTTGAGCATTTCATCATTGATTTTTTACTGGAATGGATTGTTGAATTGTTGGAAGAGTGAGAAGACTGAAGCCTGCCCATTAAAGTTTAATTTTGAATGAAGGATGAATATAGACTGAAATTCCTAAGTTCAAATCCCTCTATTTACAATAGTAAGCATTTAGTATACTGAATGAATAGGTTAATAAGTACATATTGCCTTGAAAATAGGTTATATCATAGTATAAGTTTAACCCATCCCTTTCCTATTAATATAAATGGATATGTAATGGTTCAATAATTTGAGAGATTAGATTGACATAATGTTTACAATATTACTTCCACCAAGGGCTTTGAGCATTCCATCATTGGTTTTTCAATAAAATGGATAGTTGAATTGTTGGAAATATGAAAAGATTGAAACCTGTCCTTTAATGTTTAAGGAATGGCTATCTTAATATAAGCCAAGGATTTATTATATATATATATATATTGGGAGATTATGATTTGACCCAAGTAGTGGGGCTGGTTCTGCATGAAACACTTATATTGGATGGGGGATTATTAATTGTTTTCATTATGTTGTGTGGTCATGTGTATTGGTTATTTGAGATGGTTGAATATAGACTGAAAATCGTAAGTTCAAATCCTTCTATTTACTACAGTAAACCAGTAAACATTCAGTATACTGAATGAATAAGTGATGAAAAGAATATAAAAAAAGAAGAGTAAAAAATGCTATTTTTATTGATACAGGAAGTAATTTACTTAGATATGTTGCTAATGTGAAATTTACACACTTGGATTTCAGGAAAACAATATGTTATGGGTGTTTGTATATCTTTTATTCTGGTAGTTGCTAATGATTATGTAGCAGAAATTGAAAACGTGCAATTTATTTATTTAAAACTTTAATATTACAGTTGGTTGTTGTTTAAATTTTATATATATTAAAGGTCATCAGGCATTAACTATAAATGAGAAGTTCGAGCAATTATCTGGACAACTACTTTATCTATAATGTAACTAAAGTCATAATCAATTAAAGCTGAAAGGCAGCTTGAAAACATATAATCTAGTGAATAACAATAAAATAATCTCTTTTTAATCATTTTGTTAAACATAAGTTATATTGCAATAATTTAGAATAGTTTTTAAATCTCTATACCATTATAACTGCTTGAAACATATATATAATATTTAAATATATGTATATTGTCCATACTAAACTTAATGTAATAATAAGGGACTTGAACTCGAGCTGTCAAGCTTCCTATATCTAGCCAATCTATGTTAAACAACTGATACGCATGTCCACATACATGTGTAAAAGATAAATGATCTCCAATATCTGTATTTCATGCTTAACTAGCATTTATCAGTTGGTCCAGATCACCATTTCTCACATATATATACAGTGTTCAATTTATATTAACATATTAAATTTTTAAACTTTAATGGAGAGAGTGGAGAAGATTGAAGCTTGGCCATTAAAGTTTTAAGATTTGTCATCTTAATATAAACTGAGCACTGATTGTATATATGTGTGGTAAATGGTGATCTGGGCCAACTAATGAGTTCTGGTTTAGCATGAAATATGTATTTTGGAGATCATTTATCTGTTACACATGTATGTGGTCATGTGTATCAGTTGTATAAAAATAGATTGGATAGATATAAGAAGATAAATCATTTGAAAAAAGCAAATAACTGCAAGAATCAAAACTTGATGTGTTGGTCCACATCATAAGCTCTTATATATGTCTTTATTATTTGTTTAAATTTTTTTCAATATCAAATTATTATAATTCAATTTACAATTAGTACATTTTTTGTACTCATATATTTGATACCATCCATTTTAGATTAATATGTCAATGATTATTATTAAATTTTTACTAGGCTAGATGTTATATTACATTGATATAAATATAAACCTTAAACATTAATGTCTTATTTTTATTAAGCATGATGTATTACATTTTGCTTAATCCAACTCCTTGTATTTTGTTCCAATGTGTCTTATCTTAGGTATATTCTAAAATCTCTATTTCATAACATCTGCATATAAGAAATTGTGACCAGGCTTAATGATGAATGCTAATTCATCTAGAAATGCATCTCATGGTCATTTGATTTTTTGGGGATATCTTTATTCATGTATTACAAGTACATATGGAGATACGAAATCTTTAACTCTGTAAGGATATTGTTTTGGAATGAAATGGCAGGTGGTTTTTTTTTTATTTTTCAAAATTTTTTCTTCAGTTGTATTTTTTAATTAAAAAATTTCACCTTGTTTGAGATAATTTTCTTAAAATCATGCATGCAGTTAATAAATATAATGTTAAAAATACAATATTAATTTTTCAAATAAAAAAATAGTAACAATAATATTATTAATGCAAATAAATACATAATACTCTTTAGTTTAAAAAGTATATTTAATTTTAAAAAAATATTTAATATAATCTTTTAATTCAATATAAAACAAGTTTTCTGTGTTTAAAAGATATTATTTATAATATTCTGAAATGCTAAGCATGCTTTTGACTATTTACAATCATGTGTTAATTACATAATTAATTATGGAATTATTACAAACCAATTTAAAAAATAATAAATAATAATAATAAAGTTATTGACAAACCATGTCTTGTGCAATTTATGAATATTTTTAATAGGCTAATTTTTTTTAAAAAAATTCAAATATATTTAAACAAATCTAGATAAAAATATCACATATTGATTATGAAATGAATATTTAATAATTTTATTAAAAAACAAGCCATAAAAATATATTCTTTTACTACCAGAAGACTAAGTTGTGCAAGTGCAGTAGTGTATATTTCCCTAAAGAGAAATTGAGTTTTCTTTTCTTGATATACTTACTACTGTTAACATCTAATCATAATAATTACAACTAAAGTCTTAACTGTTAAACAGCTTTCATCTATGTTACAAAATTAAAGATTAAATTTTCATTGAAAGATTTTACCTAAATGAATTTTAAATTCCATAATGCATATTGTAATGCCCATGAAAATACCTAGGATTCTATAGCTTCAAATTAATAAATATCTAAGATAATCCACATTAAAAAATACAGATGAAATTGAATTAAAAACATCATATGGGTACATATAATAAAAGTGAAATATATTAATCTTTAATCAAGTTTCAAATTTATGTCTGTGCTAAAAATGATATGATAATGTCTATCACAATAAATAATTAGTAATAATTATAATACCTAATCTAATAAATAATTAGTAATAATTATTTTAAAATAGTTATCTAAAATGGATAGCGTTAAATATTTGAATGCAAGAAATTTCACACTTGTATATCAATTTATAATAATATAATAATTTAACAATCTAATATTTAAATAATAATAATAATAATAATAATAATAATAATAATAATAATAATAATAATAATAATAATAATAATAATAATAATAATAATAATAATAATAATAATAATAATAATAATAATAATAATAATTTTGCAGTTATAAAGCATGGTCCAGATTATGCTCCTATTGGACAATAATGTGATTAATTAACATTTCTAAAGTGGATAGAATCATGTAAAATTACCCGTATAGATATGTACCTTTAAAAAAATGAATATTGTAGCACTTGAAATTGAACTGACAATAATAAGATTCAACATGTATCTTGCTATGGCATTGTAATACTATGTAACTAAAAGGATCAATAAAGTTTATTGTTGAAACTTTAATAATAATAATAATAATAATAATAATAATAATAATAATAATAATAATAATAATAATAATAATAATAATAATAATAATAATAATAATAATAATAATAATAATAATAATAATAATAATAATAATAATAAAAAAAAATAAAGGATTCTTAGCTAATATTTTGTGCAGACTATTGTCTTTTAGACTAGTTTTTATACTACTGATATCTTTTATCTACATATTTATCTATTTGTTTGATTCACAATCTGTCTAATAATCTGTTCACTTATCTGTCTGTTATTCTATTTGTTTATTGTTCTATCTATCTATATTTATTTGCCTATATATGTGTTTCTCTGATCATTTGCTTTCCTGCCTGTCTACCTTTTTTATACTTTACTATCTTCTTGCCTTTCTTCTTATCTAATTATCTTGCAAATTTTTCTCTGACTGCTACCATCTTACTTAACTTTCATTTTTTCTATCTCTTTAATATTTCTATGTTATCTCCTTCTCTCACCTATCTATTCACCTACTTACCTATTTACATTTTTTATTTACATTTATCTATATACTTGCATGCTGTCAACATGCATGATTTCCTATCTTCTCACTGATCTTCCTATCTGCTTATCTTTCTAATTGTTTTCTGCCTATTTCCTATGTATTTAAAATAATCATTCTTAAACAAAATTGAAATAGACAACTACAAATAAATAAAAAATTGTTTAATTTTTATAAAAAAAATAACATTAAGGACTTTTTTTAAGATTGAAATTTGACCATTTGAGGTGTTCTCTACTTGTATATTGTTCTATCCACCTATTTAACTATCTTTCTAAGTTTCCACTTCTTAGCTGCTTATTTCATTTTTATTTACAAACTTATTTTTATATCTATTGCTACCTATTTACCCTCCTAACTATATTCTTGTCTATATACATTACTACATCAATTTGAAAATAACACAGAACAACAATTCATTATATTATTAAATGACCATTAAACCCCCAACATTAGAGGGTACATCAACATGAAATCCTAGTTACTTTCATTACATAAATTTGTAGGATTAAAAACCTTCTTATGTCCCAATAACTATTTATGTCCATTCAATTCAGAGAAGATTGAGAATCTATAGATTATATTTCTGATATGATAAAATCAGGTTATAGCACAATTGATATACATAATTACATAGAACAATTTAAAAATAACATTGCAAACAGGATTGAAAATACAAAGAATGACAAAAAGTGGATAGTACTACCATATGTACTGCACATTAAAAGCAAAATTGTATTTGCACTGATAAATTCAATGTTGAATTTAGAATGTCCATCAATTTAAATAGACTGATTAATAACATAAAGGATTAAACATACAAATTGGATTGACCTAATGTTGTGTATGCAATAGGATGCAGCTAAATGGACTGTTCTTACACTTACTGTGGTAAAACAAAAGCAAACCTGAAAACAAGGTTGATACAGGATATCTTGGTGTATAAAAAAGCCAAGACTAATTCAACAAATATAACTGGATTTTGAAACCATGTAAAGGAATATGGACACAGTTTTGATACTAGTTTCATTAAGATAATGTGCAAAGAAAGAAACAATAGAAAATGTAAGATCAAAGAGACATTGCTTATTGCAGAAAATGTTTTATATAATGAACCAAAGTGGTAATAGTATTCAAATTAGCAAGAAATTGGACTTATAGATTCTTAAAAAAACAATCATGATTATAAAATACATATGCCAAAAGTATATTCAGTTTACTTAATTTATTTATATTTTTATTTTCTGTTATAGTATTTTTATATTAATAATGGCAGAGTATCGAGGTATTACATTTTATAATAATATTGACACAATGTATGTAAAAGATACAAACAATGTATTGAAACAAAGCTTTATTAGTGCAGACAATTCTGAAGTGCTGAGCATGCTTTTGATTGGTTTCAGTCATAGATGTAGCAATGATTGTAACAGAAGTGTGTGTGGGGGGGGGAGGGGTATATTAAGTAGTCCAAAAACAAGTAAAATTATTTTCATATTGTTTGCATTGTAAATTAAATGATTAGTGTGCCATTTCTTGATGAGGGAAACACAGGATTGTTTTTGATTGGTTGGATGTTCATCCCCAGAGATGTGCCAAGCCTCCTTGACTTTATGCTTGGCATTGTTACACTTAGTACAAACTGCTCTGAAACTATGGCCAAAGTTAGAAAAATGGTCAAAAAAGATGTTTTGTATTGGTATGAGTTTTAGCTTGGTTGTAAAAGTATTTATGTTGAGCCAAGCATGTGAATAAGTGAGCTTAGAACTCACCATAGTGTTTAATGCAAGAAGAAAAATACTAATTATAGGCTAGGCTGGACATTTTTAGAAGATGCCTATTCTGTCGTATTTATCCAAATTGCTGCAATGTGGGAATTAATAAATTTATGCTCACTTGCAATTATATCATCAAACAAATGAGAAAACTGTTAATAACATGGATTATGAAAAATATTTAAAAAAGTTGAATGCAGCATTTACAGCACATAATAAATACAGGGAGGAAAACTAATTCTTTCTGACAAGCACATAACTAGATGTTATAAATTAGAAAGAGAATTAGACATAAATTTTTATAATAAATTTGAATTTTTGACTCTCAAACAAAAAGGTCTGAATCTTTCATTCGATAACGATTTCATTAATCTTTCATTTTTAGAATAACATTTAAGCATGGTTCAATTTTCAAATTCAGACAAAAATATGTAGGATGTGGATAGTTAGATCCTTGTTTAGAAATGGTGGCCAAATTAGAAACAGTTTACTAAAGAGAGCAGGAAGACAAAGTGTTTGACAAAGCAATCGCAGTTCTAAAAACTAATTTGAAAAGAAAAAAATTGCTCACCCTGACTCAAAACCATGAAAGCATTTAAAAAAGTGTTTGATGAAAACAAAACTATTTATATGAAGAGAAAGGATACCTCTATGTTTTATTAAACATTGACATTATGAAGATAAAAATATTTATGCAAATAGCTATGCTGAAATTCAATAAGCTTTCTAATTATAATGTCAAATCCAAGACAGAAAAATGTATAATGTGTATTCTTAGAAAATATTTACAAATAATTATATAACAAAAAGCAATACTTATATATGTATTCATTGAGTGCTATTCCATCTAGATTATTTTCTAATATTAAAATGCACTAACAGCACAACCCTCTAAGAATGATGATCAACTTGATGATGATTATTATTATGAAACATCTAAATACTTAGTGCAAAAAGACAAATTGGGTTTTGAATAATTTATGATTTAATCATCATTTGAATTTGTAAACATTACTAAAAATGCTGTTATCACTAATGAATATGGAATGGCTTCATTTGATGTCACTGAATTGTATGGCTCAGCAAATAGAAAAGAATCAGTTAAAATTAATGATTTCTTGACTAATGAGAAAGTAGACTTAAACAAGAAAGAACTTAATATTTATTTTCTAACCTGGATTATTAATATATAGTAGCAACATACAGGGCCAACATTACAAATCTTGGCCAATGGGTTTATCAATCAGCACAGTCATATGTAGCACTGTTTTGGCTTTTAAAGAAACTAACACAACCCTTCCAAAGGCACTATGTAGATGATATTTTTATATGCATACTACAGGATATTACCAACCTCATGTTTATTGAATTGATCACAAAATTAGGTTTAAAATGGACTATAGGACCATAAAAAGATATTGAAATTCACTACCTAATTTGAAAATAAGGTGAAAGAACAACTTACTGTATTATAAAATGATCATCAAACCTCCCAACATTAGAAGGTGCATCAACATTAAATCTCAGGTAGCTTCTTCAAATAAATTTGCAGGATTAAAAGCTTACTTGTGTCACAACAACTACTTATGTCAATTTGAGTCAGACAAGATTTAGAACTTAGAGATTTATATTGCTGATATGATAAAATCAAGTTATAGCACAAGTAATATACACAAATACATAGAGCAATTTAAATGAATTATTAGAAATGGGACTGAGAATACAATAAAGGACAAAAATAGATAGTGCTACCATACTATAACAGTAAATATGCAATGATGTCAGGTTTAACCCAGGAACCAAAAATATACAAACAATAAATTTTATTTAAATAAATATTTATATGGTGAAAGTTGAATGGTTAATAAAATTTAAAGAAAGATTCAAGTCAAATATATATAATAATATTAACTAAATGATGATGATCATTTATAATATAAGCACAAGTCCTCTTAAAAGTATTTTATTTGTTTTTCAAAATAAAGAAACTTCAAGGCATCAAATCTTCTAAAGAGAAAGGTTACTTTTGGAAAACTTAATAATGCCCAAATATCACCATTTACAAATTATTACTGCTATCCCTGCATATCTTCCATTGGATTGCATAAGTTCTCAAGGTTATGGGTATTATAATCACATTGAATGTTAAAAGCATTAATGTTTAAAAGTTTGATAAGAAAACACAAACTAAATGGATTAATAAAAATAACATAATTTATTAACAATGCATAATTAAAAACTGTTGCACATATATTCACACTAATTAATACATATACAAAATATAAAATATAATAATAAAAGATATTTTTAATTTGTTTAAGTTTAAAGTTTTATAATATTTATAATGATAAGATCTTACCATGTGAAATAATTAAATAGATCCAAACCATGGTTTTCTGCAGATATTCTTTTTAATGCATTTATGGTTGTCTTCATTAAGTTCTCCAAGATAGTTCTTCTTGGAATTGGTGATGTTAGAAGGAAAATATGGTAGCATTGGTGATGTTAAATAAGGCATAATATCAGTAGATCTTGGGTAGTTTTGCAGCACTGTCTATTTCTTTCTTTGCAGCATTATTAAGTCAGGCATTGGCTGGTTTTTACAAACATCGGCATTAGTTTCTGGACCCAACTGCATTTTTCAGGTGTTTTGGCTGGTGTGGTTTTTTGTTGCATAGCCACACATTGGAGATAGTTTTCTGTTAAATAAAGTCATTATACAACCTGTTATAAATAGAGTATTGAAAAATACTTTTTTAAAACTCTCAGCAAAATATGGCTATCCCTCTTATAGTGGAAAACAGTTTTAACCAGTAGTTTCTCTCCTTTACAATGAATCACTGCAACACTGCTTCTCAAGCTGAGCATTCAAATAGACTAATAGACTGGACTGCTTGTACTGAACTGAAATTAAATGCCTTGGTTGCTTGTTTTAGACTTATTTATATCTATTTGATGTTGTTCAACATGTTTTTCTAACAGTGTATATGTATCACCAGCTAGTGAAAATCTGACCTCTGCCTCCTGAAAAACATATGGAAATAAATTTACAGACATTATATTATAAATGAAAGGAGAAAAAAATATTCTTTTCTCTCTTTCCTTATTTATATTAGTTAACTGATAGGAAGCAACAAAATGTTGCCATTATTTAAATTTTAAATGATAACTTCTAAAATATTAATTTTAAAATATTAATATTATATTTAGTTTTGCCATCAATTTTACTATAAAAACATGGGAGATTTTTATTTAAAACTCTATTCAAAATAGACCAACTAAAAAGAGTTCAAAATGATTTAGATTTTCATAAGCTGTGCAAATAAAAATGCTTTCACATATAAAAGCATTTTTCTTTCTTTCTTTACTCTGTAATTTATCATTTCATTGTTGTTCACTTATTATAAAATAACTTTATAAAATATTTAACAATATGAGTAAATGCATAAACTAATCTTTCTTTTAATCTTTTAAATCAGTATATCCAAATGTCACATATATATATACATGCATACACATTCAGCAGTTTATATTTTTTTAAAATACAGTTTTGTAATATAACTAATCTTGGATGCTATTGAATTTGTTTTAATTGCAATATGTAATGCACATCTGTGCTGATAAATTCAACATTGGATTTAAAACATCCATCAATTTAAATAGACTGATTAATAATACAAAGAATGAAATATATAAATTGAATCAATCTAATGTTGTGTATGTGGTGGGATGCAGCCAAAGGAACTGTTCTTACATCAACTATGTGAAACAAAAGCAAACATAAGAACAAGATTAACACAACATATTTTAATGTATTAAAACACTAAGATCGATTCAACAAATATATCTAATTACAACTGTAAAGGGGAATATGGATATAATTTTGATCTTAGCATCATCAAAATAATGTGCGAACAAAGAAACAATAAAAAAACTTAAGATCAAAAAAGTGTGGTTTATCACACAAAATGAATATATAATAAACCAAATAGCTAATAGTATTCAAATTAGCAAAAAGTGAGTGTCATAAATTCTTTACAAAACAACCATGATTATGAAACACATATGTCAAAAGTGTATTCAGTTTCTTAATTTATTTATATTTTTATTCTCTGTTATAGTATTTTCATATTATTAATAATGGCAGAATATTAAGATATTATATATCTCTCCCATTTCCTATCAAGTTATCTACTTCTCATTTTCTATCTACTTCCCTACATATCTATTACTTGTCTATTTACTTATCCAAATGTTTCTACTTACTTATATATATAAGATTTATTTAATTTATATTAGATGAATTTAAATATATAGTAAGAGATTAAGAGAGAAAAAAATATTTTAGATAACAGTTAAAGGACAAAATGACCCTTAAAAAAGCGATTTTTTATATCTGTAATCCTATATCGCATTTATTAACCTGCAATCTGTTTGAAAATATGATATATATGCAATATGTGAAAAATTAATCATTAAAAATTGACATAATTTCTATTTCTGCACTCAAAAAAAAATCAAAAAATTTTATAGACTGTTCATATTTAAATCTTTTAAGAGATTTTTCATT
>JAQFVV010003436.1:0-11070 GCA_028023455.1 Epiperipatus broadwayi | reverse complement strand
TTTTAATAAAAAAAACTATGGCATGCATAAAATGGTGGTCATGTGATGTTTATTGGCATAAAATGGTGTTAAAATCTTTTCAAATATTATAATAAATATAAAGCAAATATCAGATTTTAAACCAGAATTTGATACATTTGCCATAAATACACCTTTGTTTGTTTGCATTTAATGAAAAAAATCTAAAATAAAAATGAATTCATTTATTTTCTGAGAGAGAGCTTATTTTCACACCAATATATTTCCATTGTGTAATGTATTACATCCTTAATTGATATTTGCAACTCATTTTTTCATTACTTGCAAAGTTCAAATAAGATTTTTTTAAATATTTTTTACTTATAAAATTAAGTTTTAAAAAAATCAAGTCCATTTATTTAAAAGAAAGATTTTATATAGAGATGAAAGGTTGAGTATTTTTTAAAACTTTCACCAGATGGAGCAATAGAAAATGACAATTGGAAAGTGTTAATGCTAAAATCAAATGTTGAATTATAACACAAACTATCACCAGGGAATGATGACAGAAACTTTGGATGGGTTAATACTATTTCAGTAGTCTACTTTATATTCCACTGTATTTAGTTGTAAGCTTTCACATAAATAAATGAAGCCATGGATAAAATAAAACTATTTAATATATCATATACCCCTTACTAAGAGGGCTAATGTAAGGATGAATGTCTCGAAAGTGAATATTAAAAATCTACAAGAAGAAATATTGGCTTTTAGTACAGTAAGTCTTTACATTTCTTTTAATATAATCATCTCTGGGATTTATTAATCTTTTAAGACTACTGTTATGCATATATAACATAGCATTTAAACTTTTTACATATATTCATATATTGGTGACATTTTAATTCAAAAATTATTAAGTTGTAATTAACACAAAAATATAATAATCTATATATGAAAAAGGCAGTACAATAATAAATTTGGTCAGTCAGAGAGAGATAGCTTCTGATTATTTTTGAATATGATTTTTTTTTCTTTACCACTAAATCAATTATTTTAATTTTGTCACATAGAAAAGCAAGACTTTTCTTTGGTTTGATAGATTAACTATATTCTTCAGTACATGAGGGGTCGGAATGACTAATGTCAACATGGGTAGGATGACAACTTTGGCACTAATCTGAGCTTTGAATATTCTGTGATCAGATTTTCAATGAAATGGATGACTGAAGAATTGTGGGTTGGAGTGGTTTGAAGCCTGTCCATTAAAGTATGAAGATTGGATATCTTAATATAAATATAAGCACTGATTGTATATATGTGTGGAAAGGGTAATCTGGACCAACTGATGATTGTTGGTTTAGCATGAAATATGTATATTGGTGATTATTTATCTTTTCAACATGTGTGTGATCAGGTGGGTCAGCAATATGAGATGGCATGGAGAGTTGAGGGTCATGTGAAAGTCTGAGTTTGAATCTTTTATATATTACATTATATTTGTGCACGTATGTGTAAGCTTGAATAGGGTATTATATAATAATTAAGATTGTGTTTAGGGATTATTTTAAACAAAAAAAACTATTCAGGAATTCATAATTTCGTTTTAAAAGCAGCCACGTGACAGAGTTCTGTACTGAAAGTATGAAACAAATAAATAATTGAATAAGAGATAATTTATGGTGCTGTAAATAAAGATGAACTCATGTTCAATTTATAAATTAAATTTGACAAATTTCTAATTTCTTTGTTTTATTTAATATATATTTTTAAATATATTAATTATTGAAATTGCCAAAGATGTATTTTTGGATAGAGAGAAACTATTGGCAACATAAAAATAAACTTTTAAAAACTTCCTCAAACTTATTAAAACATGGCAATTCTAACCTCTTCGTAATATTCACGATTCCAAAGTGTTATAATTGAATTCAACAGCATTTGTTTTCATTCTACTATAAAACCATTCACTGTAAACTTGGGTGATCTATGGATATTGGATGATAAAATTTTGTAATAAACTAGTATTCAAATCTGGAAATAATGCATTCATATATCTAACAGCCATCTTTTGCTCTTTTATACTATTCAAATTAATTGTTTGAAATTCAAAAAATTCTAAAGTTGTGAACTCAACCTAACTTGCTTGCATAGTTAGTTATTTTATATACATACAAGAGATTAACAATGAGGATTGCCAATTCCTCTACAAGCTTTGTGATAAATGCTTAGCCAGAGCCAGTACTTAAAATATCTCTGTCAGGAACCCCTCCCCAAAACCCCTGACCATGGTTTCATGCTTTGGCACTCCTCAGAGAGGTGTCAGGGTAGGTTCAGAAACTAGATCTAAAAATACCAACCCAAAGCCAGCATTTAACTAAAAGTTATCTATTGAGTGGAAAATCTGAAATTTTCAGACATCTACATGTCTTCAAACCCAGCTATCCAACTCAAATAGCTACAAAGCTTGTAGAGGAATTGGAAATCCTCATTGTTTATAACTTACAAGCTTAAGAGATAGGGTCATGTGATCTATGACTCTTATTTTGACACAATAGATTAGTTTCTATATATTTTAAAAACTTCAGTTTTATGCTATAATTATAAGCTTTTTTTTTAATTCCTTAACTAAAGAAGATTAACAGTAACAACATCAAATGACTTTCTTATATGGTTACTTATATGCTTTCAAAAGAAGTTCTCTTCAATCTAGTCATATAATATAAGCTTGTGTGATCAATGGATACCAAATAGTATAGTATTATAATAACTTTATTCTTAGATGGATTTGGGGTTTTTGCTTTAGCAGTGATAACTAGAATTCAAAACCAAAACTAATGTTCATACATATACAACAACCATTTTTTAGTCATTTATACTATTTGGATGATATTGTTGCTACTATTAGAATTGTATAAAAAATATGCTTCATCACCAAATGAATCTTTTATATGACCAACTTCCACTTGAATGCAATTCCTACTAAACCATTCTTAAACAAAAGTAAAAACTGCGGTCTACATTCAAAAGCAGCTCAATGTTAGAATGAAAATTATTTCTTCATTCATTTTAATATTATTTAATAAATATTTTTTCAATATATTTGGATTTAAATAATATAAAAATTTGTACTCTGAGCAGTTTCACATAACTGTAGAATAATAAATTCAAAAACCAATTCTTAGCAGAGGAAAGTAACTTCCTTTGATCAATGGAATAGAAACTATTATACTAATTTACTATTTGATTACTCAAGCATCATGATTTTTGAGCAAATATTACAAAAAGTGCATTATTAGCAATGATCTTTTTATTATTTCAGCTATCGATTATAAATAAAATATGTCATAAATGCTCTCTAGATGGCTGGGTCAACAAAACTGAAGAAGTCACGATAATATGTTTGTACAGCAGTTCACCTTCTTTTTGACTGTGTATCACTTCGTAACCCATTTATGGAAATTATCTAAGTCATTAATAAAGTCCTTGTTTTTACTTCACCTTCGATAAATGGTAAATTTTAAATTGTGCTTTATACAAAAAATTATTATAAGAATTATCAGGCTTAGCACTTTCGGGGAACTTAGGTCACCATATTCATAGCCTATCTTGGGAGGGTCAGCTTATATTGAGATTATAAGCGAACCCACTTTGACAAGGGCACTGTGCACTGAGTGTAATGATATGAAATGAAAAATAAAGGAGGCATGCTTTATTGCAAATGACAACTATGCAATAAGCCGAAAAGAATCATGCTTTGCAATCTCCAGAAAGTGGTCTATATAAAAGAAAATTTGAATAAATTTTGCATAAATTACTGCCAAGCTTTACTTAAAATCTCAATGTAAGCCGACACTCCCAAGATAGGCTATGAATATGGAGTCCTAAGTATCCCGAAAGCGCTAAGCCTGATAATTCTTATAATAATACTAAGCTTCACTTTTTTGCATAAAGTGCAATTTAAAACTTACTAAGTAATTAATATCAGCATTAGTATTTTAAATGTATATATTGTATCTGTAAACATTCCAATAGTGGAATAAAAAAGCAGTGGAATAATTAATTTAAAACTTAGTGATGCAACACTGAAATATTAAATCATATAACCATTGATATAAGTGATACCATTCTTGAATGTTCATAAAAAAAAGAAGAATAGGAGCCAGTGGTGAGTACTGCTTAGTATATAAATTATAGTGACATATTAAGAACTTATTGTTTAGAGTGGAACTCTATCATTTACTTGAAAAATATAATGAGGTAATGGGGCTTTTCTCAAGGCAAAAATGTTTAAGGAAACTCAATCTTCCAATTACTAAAACAATAGCAAACTCTTCATACAGTGCTGCCACTCTGTGCAAGCCCTAGTACTCAATCGATGCAAAAAAGTTGTGCATAAAATCCCCTATCTGATGCATACTCATCCAATATCCACAGACCAGTTTTTATCTTGTGGCTTTCATTAGTGATGAGTTTTGGATCTGAGAGCACTGCACCTAGAACTTAGAATCGAATGCAACCCTCAAACAGCCATATTTTACCTATTTAATTAACTATAAAATGATGAACTTAACATGAAAACACAGACACCAGTTTATTATTTGTACATTTTGATGTCTTGATTTTTTTAAAAGCCACAGTCATCATTATCCTACTGGAAGGATCACGTGCTGTTTTTTGTGGTTTCTTCCAATAATTATAACATTCAATTAATTTTACAACTTTTGACTTTTTTCAGTTAATCATATTAACATAACATCTTTACTTCTACAAAGATTAGGAAAATGCAAATTGTCCCTCATGACACACATTTTGAGTAAATAAAGTCTCTTTCATTGATTATCTATAAAATTTAATGGTGTAAACATTATGCTAAGATTGTGTTTGAATAATTAGTAAATTGTGATATATTTCACATTTAATGAAATGCATCTCATAGAGAGAATAAAGTTTAATATCTGATATTTGAAAAATAATTGTCTGATGTTTGAGAATAAAAAGATAATTGTGTTAATATCTAAACATAGTAAGATTTGAAAATTGAAGTTAATAATTAATGGTAAATTTGTATTTTTATGTTTCCTCTTAAATGAATGGCCGATTATGTGTCATTACCTGCCATTATTCAGTTTTTGTGTGTGTTTTTTGGATATTCTTTTAATTTTTTGATTGGTAGTATTGGGAATAGTTAAGCCCAGATTCAAAATCTTTGGTTTAATATATAAAATCTTTTTATAATCAAATTATTTTTATTAACTACCAAAAGATTAATCTGTTTAGAATGTGAATGCAAGTTTAAAATTACCTTATAAAAATTTCAAAATCTAAAATCTTCCAGCAACCACATAATAATGTAAATTGAAATCTTTTCTGTATGTATTTAATTTTCTGATATCATTATTAATCATTAGCAAATTCTCCAATACAGTTATGACACCCAATGCAAACCTTAGTAATCAATGGATTAAGAAGGTTTGTGCATAAAATCCTTACCCAGTACCTAGTCATCCAATATCCCCAGACTAGTTTCTAGCTTGTAGCTTTCATCAGTTGGGGGTCATGGATTATTATAGCTTGCACTAGGTGGCATTGCTGTATGGAGAGTTTATTACTGCTTTAACAGCTTGAGTAAGCATAGGAAATGGCGGTCATGTAATATTTAGTAATCATTAATCATTTTATATGTTTATGCAACCACAGTAATTTAAACTTTAATCTTTTAATTTTTTTTATTTCTTTGTTTTTCAATCTTTGTATAGTTAAACTGATCCTACTAATTTTGCACTCCATTGCTAACAATGTGACTAATCATTTCATAATCATCATGCTGTTAACTTCATCCATTGTTTAAATATACCTATCATAAGAATACAAAAGTCTACTTGACAAGAAAGCATCATAGTCAATAAACATCACATGACTATATAAGCTAATGAGCTTGAATTGAAAATATTAAGATGTTTCAATTTAAGACTCATAGTTTTGTAGTTAAGTAGAGATAAAAGTTAGCTGCTGGAGGGTTGCATTAGATCTTAAGATCTAGTTGCAGTGCTCTCAGATCCAAAGCTCCTCACTGATGAAGGCCACAAACCGGAAACTAGTCTGGGAATATTGGATTAGTAGGCACTAGATGGAGATTTTATGCATAAGCCTTCTGGCATCCATTTATTACTCTAGCTTGCAGTGTGTGGCAGTACATAGAGTGAGTTTTGCCTGTTTTAAAGCATCATAGTCTCAAAATATCTTTTACTCTTTATCATATATGCAGAATTCAAATGTCATTCTTCAATCTACATTAAAAGCAGATTTTTATATATGCAAGAAATTCTTCAAAAGATAATTATAATGTTTTAGGAACATCTTGAAGGTTCTCCATAGCAAACAGTATTTTTTTTTGATCAGAACAAAATCTTTGACTTTAAAAAGATTTTGTCTCAATGACATAAAAAAAATTCTTGACAGAAATGTAGTAAACATTTCAATGAAATTTCATTCAACTTTTTCAAGAATATAAATCTTTGACAGATATTGTAATAATTTATCCATGGCAAAAATGAATGAAACTAAATATTATATACCCATTTCTGAAAAGTATCATTTACATCTTTTAAAATCGTATAATAACCTCATCTGCTTTGTTCTTATCATGGTATATTTTCAAAACTTGTGTGAATGATTGGCTATTTCAAATCTCCAATTCACCAAACAAATTGATTTTTTTTAAGTGAAATTGATTGATATGGAAGATTTTGCAACAAACAATAGTTCAAGAATTATTACAAGTTTGGAGAAAATGTTATAAAACTTAACTGTTGAGAAATATATTTTATGCTATAATGTAAAATATGTTGAAAAAATATAAATTATATTTTTATTTAAATCTTGGATATATTTATATCTTTAATTAGACATAAAATAACAAATTTATTCTATATAATTATGTACTGAACAAAAATAATGATTTCTTCTGCTCCTTTACTTTCTGCCATTCTCTTCTCTTGATTGGCTACAGGTCAGGGCTTCCAAAAAAAAAAACCACCAATCAAGAGAAGAGAATGGCAGAAATTAAAGGAACAGAAGAAATAACAGTGTGTGAATAGTGAGAAGCATATAAAAGAAACATTTGGAAGATCAGAACTTTAATTGCAAAGCTATGAAAAAGAATAATTAACATTGTTTAATATTTATTAATCAAAGCTTTTGAAAGATGAATGATTAAAAAAAGGCACTATTGTGACAAATTGCAGGTGCCTTATCCTAAGTTTAATCTGTTGCGTAGGACACCTTTGTACGTCATTAACTGAAATGAAGAAGTTAAATATTGTATTAATATTTTATAGAAATTCAAAGAATTCATCTACCAGGTAGGTTTTTATCAACTTCCATTTTGATCATTTCACATAACGAAAACCATCTCTAAAAATAGAAAAATTATTACTATTTCTACAGACTCTGTAAAGAATTCATTACAAAATTTATCTAGCAGCAGCTTTATATTTTGTTATCCAAAATAAAATTAATGATAGAAATAAAAAAGGGGGTGAAATAATATTCTGATAAAGCTGAATTAAAATTCTGACGGTATATAAGTTTTTAGTTTGAATTTTACTTGAAAGAATTAAATATTGCTAAGATTATTGCTATATATAGTATTATAACCTCTATATAATTATAAAGTTTGCCTTTTAAAAGAGTGCTCTAGATTGAAAATGCATTAATGCTGTATATTTAATATTGTTACAAAGAAATCAAGTCATTATCACATGACCTGATTTAACAAGCTTGTATTACAAATGTTATATAGAGAGCTTACATATAAGCTTTTAACAAGCCTTGCAGAATATCCCCAACCCCAGACTGGTTTCTGCTACTGGCTGCATTAGATTAAAAATACCAGGACAAGCCCAGCACTTTATCTAATAGATAATAGAAAGCTATTAATATATGGTGCATTTGAACTTGGTTCAGTCCCATATGACTATTTAAATTAAATAGCTGAATTGGAAGACATATGGATGTCTGAAAATTTCAGATTTTCTACTTAATAGTTATCTATTAAAGTGCTGAGCTTGTCCTGGTATTTTTAATCTAATGTTTGAATATCCTAGCACCTCACTGAAGAATCCAGTAACAGAAACCGTCTGGGGTTGGGGATATTCTGCAAAGCTTGTTAAGAGCTTATGTGTGAGCTCTATATATAACATTTAATATTGTTTAAAAGCATTTTTTTTACAATTTCATAAAAATTATCAAATTTCAATTATAGATTTTTTTGTATGTGATTATTTTTAAATATCTAATTATTTATCTAGTGCATGTTTTTTTTTATTTGTAATAGTCATAGAATTACCTCAACCCATGCACTATATACATTTATAAAGCTGAGGAATAGTCTAGACACAAGATAAGAATGAATCCACCTTTTCTTTTTTACCTATATATATTAATATATAACAAACTAACCAAAGGAAATACATATAAAAACAAAAAAATAAAGACTTATAAATCCAATAAATAATATAATATTTCAACCAGAGGACTGGTTTTCATCAGAAAGAAAAAAAATACATATATATATATATATATATATATATATATATAGTAATAGAAAGGTAGTATCTAAATGAAGAAAGATAAAATCCCACCAACCGTTGGGCAGCAAATGTAATAGAAACGCTTATGTTACATATGAAGAGGGGAAATTAATGTAATAGTACTAATGTAATAGTCTGCCTTAACTATGTATGAAAAAGATACACTTACCTTAAACATAATAAAAATGTAATATAATGTATTATTTACATTTGGAAGAGATGAAATTGTCGTAGTCGTTAAGTGGCAAAATGTAATGGAATGCTTGTTCATAACCACTAACCAATTAATTAATCAAGCTCACATATGGCAATAGTATACCTTACAACCACCAATCAAATAATCAAGTCACATGTTGCAAGGCACCAACATGTAATGGAACCTCTGGTTGCCCTAATGATTGATAGCCACAAATGTAATAAAAGCTCCAATTGGGATACCAAATGTAATACAACATGGTATGCATACAGATAGAAATGAAATCACTCCAATAATTGTGGATTAATTAAAATAGACAATCTATTTCCCCCATCATGTATCTCAGATTTTGATCAATTTTTTGTTCAAGAATAAAGATAATAAAATATAACTAATTCCAACCAATGAATATAAAATATAATGAATTAGGTTATGATGTTTAATTTTAATTGAACAAATTACCAATTAGAAAGTAATGGTTAATAAATTATCTACACTATAGAAAATATATTACATATGAGCGAATGTGCTTTAATCACTACTTATATTGTTACTTCAGCTAGCTATATACAAAATAAACCTAGATAATACAGAGCATTGACTAAGGCATGTTAATTGATTAATTCTCAGGGTTAACTTAACTAACAATTTGATTATTTACTAAATATAGATTGGAACAAAGGAAATTTTGTTGAATCCAATATATAGGTTCACACACAAGATTATATGTGATTTAATATTTCAATTAATGATGGTTTATATAAATAATTAACTAATACACAATATTACCATTTAGTTGGATAAATTTGCCAAACTAACTAATAACTGATGCACTAAAAAAAGAAAAGACAGATATTAATAAATTTTAAATGAAAACTCAAAGTCTTTTCTTTTTTATGTAAAACAAATGATATAAGCTTTATTCCAAGATTGTGAATTGATATTCTGAAATAGCATAAATATATATGTGGAAAACACAAAAACTAATTTGCTTTTCAAACAATTTTTTTAAAAATATAAATCAAATAAAAGATTTACTGATAATAAAGATAACTTGCAGTTTATATTTTACATAGGAATTGTATAAAACTGTTGTAAAAATCAATCAATCAATCAATCAATCAATCAATTAATTAGTAATAGCTTGTTGAATTAATAATTTAGGTTATAGATGTATTTCTTTAAAGCTGGATCAATACACAAGATGATACAAAAGACAGTGTAAAAAGCTCCTTCCCACTATGCTATAAGGATTTATTTTATTCTACTTATTTTGAACTACGTCTTTTATTATGAACATCAACTAATTGGGCTTCTTATTAATACAAGGCTTATAACCTAGCCAAAAAAGTTCAACATTTACTTCATAACTTTATCAACTCAATGCTTTATTAAATGCCCAGCACAATATATATATATATATATCATGTCATATGAGCCTTTACGTATAGGCAAAACATATATAAAAAACAACTTCTAAATAACAGACATGTGGTAATATTAATCTATAACTCTAATATTCATTACTATGACCTGATCCCTGCCTTTTAAAATACATCTTACAATACAATTAAAATAATTAAAGAGTTAAGTCATTATTAAATAATGATAAAATTTGTAAATACAATTCTATAATAATTTATATATTTATATACAACTCCTATGCAATTAAGTGTAAATAATCTATTTGCATAATTTAACATAAAAATTTCTGACAAAAACAAAATAAATATATATATTATAAATTGTCTTTCATTATTTATTAAGTCAATATATTCAAAAAGAAAATTATAAACTAGTCTTAGACATCACATATATATATACTCTTGTATTTTTAAAATAAGTTTTATGATTAAGAAAACAAGAATAAAAAATAATAATAAACGAATAAAAACAAAAAAAAGACCAGATTTAGTTACCTATTTAACTTTCTTTACTATCTCTTCATTTCACAGTTCACTAATTATTTCAGGTGTTTTTCTCTTGTTTTGTCCATCCCAGCGTAGATTGAAATAACTTGAAAATATGTATACATATTAACAACATGTGAATTTATAGATTGATTTGGATATTAATGATTTTAGGATCATTGAAAGAAACTTAAAAGTTAAAAAAAATACATATATATAGCTATTTTTCTGAGGTTTGTCTACAAACACAGGCTTGGTTTTGGGTTGCATATTTTATTGGACTCCAATAGCAAAATAGGATAGGCAAAAAGGGTTCAAAAACCCTAAATAATAATCCTTTGTTTTAGCCTTCCATTTTTAATGCTGTATCACAATCCAATATTTGTAATATTTATCCAAAATGGAATTTGTA
>JAQFVV010003435.1:0-11077 GCA_028023455.1 Epiperipatus broadwayi | reverse complement strand
AGCTAGTGAGGTTCTTTTAGTTTAGTTGATACATTTCTTGATTTAAGATAGATGAGATAGATATATCCATCTAACTGACATGTTTAATTTCCCATACCATTAAGGCAGATTACAAACAATCCAGGTGACAATTTCTCAATCTCCATCAACAGTGTAGTTGTTGTAGATTCAAAAGATAGTGAGCCAAGTGGAGATCCTGCTTAGGAACAGAAATAGATAAGGGATTAAACCCAGGGTGCAATTTTTCCATCTTATTGAGATGTGGTTGACTCTGTTAATCCATAGATTCGCGCAACAATCCTCAGATAACAATATTAGGGACCCCATATTCCAGGAGTAATGTTGACCAGAATGTCTGGCCTGAATAAGTTGAATGTCACCGAGATGTCAAGTCCAACAGTGAACGGTTTTGACTCTTTCTCCAGTTCTGATAACATCACATAAGGAACTTCATTTGGACAGTGGAATTAGTTGATCATTCCATTTTTTTTTTGCAATATTGGTTATTAAAATGTATTTGACGAGATTTTCATTTGAATTTGATTCTTAATTAATTGTTCTTTGATTTCACTTAAAGTAAATCATTGATATAAAGGAGATGATTTAAGTTATGTCTTCCATCCTGAACTCATATAACCTACTGTGAAAGCTAATTATTTTGATGAAATTCTAAACAGAAGATAGTATAATGTTATTATTATAATAACTAAGTTCTTAAATGAGTTATTATGTAATAATAAAATGGTCATTTTATGCTACATTCAAATCCTTGTTAGTATTCGTTGGCTTTTTTATTAAAAATAGACTTGTTTTAGAAAATTTAAAGTATTTGACCATCTTTCTTCTATGCATCATTAATATTAAAACATCATAGAAAACTTCCTTATTTGGTATATGTGATAATTAGATATCAATTTATTAGTTACATGTGTCATAGCTAATCACCACAAGCATAGCTAGCATTACAGAGATATACATGATAAGTGGTGAATATAGATTGATCATGAGATGATTTATAGTGTTATATTTGTAAAATTTGCTAGTTGGTATTCTCACCAAATTTAAAGTTATTAGTCATATTATTATTTTTTAAGCTCATCTAAAGAGATAGGTATAAAAATAATTTTTCATTAGCAAATCGATAGTACTTTGGAATTAGCACTGCTGCTGTGTCATCGAACCATAATTATTCTTACTTTGGGAATTATTCTAACACTTTAGATTTTTTTAAAAAACACATCAGCAAACTTTATATTTAAAAAATGAATTTTTGAATTCAACTAAAGTTTAAAAAATTATTATGGATAAGATATAAATAAAAGATTTTTTTGAATAAAAAAAATTAGTAAACAAAAGCAATTTTTGATATTAAATTTGTTTAATTCAAATCTTTTATTTACATTGTATTCATAATAATTTTTTAAAATTAATTTGAATTCAAAAACTTGATTTTTTTGAATATAACTAAAGTGATACTTCACAAGCAATGAAAAGATATTTGCAAAGTTAGGAATACCTCGTAGTAGACGATTACGATAACTAAGAAAGAGTTAATACTCAAAGTATCACAATGATGATATGATAAAGAAATAATCAATACAAAGTTATTTACATATATAATATTTTCGCCAACCAAGAAGATACAATGGGTGCTCATTTTGAGTTAGAGGTTTCCTTGTTAATCAACCCTTAGTCGTCTGTAAATCTGTTTCATCTCTAATTTAGAAAATTGGTAATATGTCAATTTTTATTTAAATGCCTCTAAGTATCTGCATACCTAATATATATATATATATATATATATATATATATATATATATACATATATATATATATATATATATATATTATTAATATATATATATACATATATATATATACACAATACCAATAGAGAATTCATTTTAAAAATATAGAAGCAGGCAAGATATTAAAGTAATAAAAGTACCTTTAGGTAAAAACAAATAAATAATATTCAATTATGTCACAAAAATGTATATGTCCCTAAAATATATACATTTGATGCAAAATAATACAGCTAAATAATTTCTACTATTTAAATATTTAATATTCAGAGCATCATGATTCCGTTAAAAAACGAGACATATAAGCAATTTTAAAAAATTGTTCAAATCAGGAATACATATATATTGATTATAAAAATTATATAAATTTTGTAGTGTGAATTCATGAAAGCTGCTTAACTAGAATTTTCATCCTTATTACGATAGTCAGAGATTGTTCTACACGAAATTTAGTACGTAAAGAGGAATTTAATCTGTCGGAAAATGCAAACTTAAGTTATCTGGCTAGCAGATAGATTTGTCAAAGATCATTAAATTTTTTACAAAAATTCATTTACCTGAGATAGTAAAATGAAAATATTAAACATATAAAATAAATACATTTACATATTTCTAAATTGTTTAATATTTTAAAACTATTGTAAATAATATTTTCAAATTAACATGTTTATAAAAGTTAAGAATTAAAATAAAGCTGCTGAAAATGTCACTGCAGCCATATTTTTTTTCGGATTGCTGTAAAACTTATTTTTTGATTACCAAGAAAAACTACAAAGGACATTGTGAATCATTAAATTACAACACATTAATTCAAATCAGAATATATATATATATATATATATGAATAATTAGTTATCAGCCCATAACACTTAATATAAGTCGTCTGAAGAATAAAGTTAGATATATAAAAATACATTTCAGAAATATTAATGAGCTGTTTTTTATAGTAACATTGAAGCTAGCTAACAATGAAAACTTGACAATATATCTTATTACAATGATAAGCATGTATAAACCGATCATCTCCTAGTGCATAATATCTAGAAGAAAAAGATGGCTTGCTTAAATGTAATATAGAGTTGGAAATTATAATAAATAATAAAACTGATATATATATATATATATATATATATATAAATTCTCTGAAATGAATATAATCAATTTATATGAAAACTATATACTTAAATAATAAATAAATAATAAATTTATTAACATCTAATCGATTTTCGTTCAAAAATGAACCTTGTCAAGATATATATATATATATATAAGTATATAGTTGTCATATAAATTGTTATATTTCATTTCAGAGAATAGTATATTAGGAAGACAACATAATGGTTTTATAATACCATCATATAATATATATATATATATATGTATGTGTGTGTGTGTGTGTGTGTGTGATTATTCATATACGAACATGGATGGCTACTCACCAACACGCATTAGCCAGCGTGGTGAGTTTATTGGCTTTTTGACCTCCTAGTTTAAGAATATTTTTTCCAATATATACAATCATGACAGATAAAAATAAATCATTGCCCTTATTCCCAGGATGCTGTAAAGTCACCAACTAAGGTAGTGGTTGGTGGCCGAAGGCGGAGGGTGCTAAGAATCCCCTGATTGCGGACTCAGGCTGCCATTTGATGATGACTTATTATTTAGGTACTTACAACTGCAGATCACTTTTAAGTGAATGAATATTGCAAGAGTTAGAAGAAGAACTGTCTTATATTAAATGGGACATTATTGGACTTTGTGAAGTTAGAAGAAAATGTGAAGAAACAATTGATTTAAAAAGTGGACATATAATCTACTATAAAGTCACAAATATTGGAAATACAAGTAGAGTAGGATTCATTATAAATAAAAAATGGAAGAATAACATTGTAGAGATTGATGGTGTATTAGACAGAGTGGCAAAATTACTTTTACAACTTAATAACAGATACCAAATGCAGATAATTCAGGTTTATGCCCCAACAAGTTCTCATAGTGATGAAGTAGTAAAAGATTTTTATATGGATGTACAAAAGGCTTTTGATCAGAGTAAACAACATTTTAAAATTGTTATGGGAGACTTTAATGCTAGAATTGGTAAACAAATGAAAGATGAAAATGCTGTAGATAATTTTGGTTATGGTAATAGAAATGAGAGAGGACTTAGACTTGTGGAGTTTGAAGAAAAAGAAAAGCTTTATATTATGAATTCTTTTTTTCAGAAAAATTTTAAGAGGACATGGACATGGAAGCATCCAAATGAAGATACAGCAGAATTGGATTATATTTTGGCTAACAGAAAATACATATTTCAAGATTGTAATGTTCTTAATAAATTTAACACAGGAAGTGATCATTGATTAGTAAGATGTAGGATACATGTTAATGCAAAACTAGAGAGACAAAAATTATTATGAAAGACAATATTTACAGTTGATATTCCTAATCTTCAGAAACATTCTAATGAATTTAAATTACAACTTACAAATTGGTTTCAAGTATTAGTAGATTTTGAACATGATTTAGATTTGAATGACATTAATAGGAAAATAAGCGATACACTTTTAAAAACTGCAACAAAGATAGCTGGTAGAAAAAAGCAGCAATTGACCAATAAAATTTCTACTGAAACTAGAGAATCTATGAAGAAAAGAAGAAATATGAGGATATACAATAATGATGCATTAAAAAAGATTGAATATCTCGAATTTTGTAAAATGGTATGGAAAATAATTGAAAATGATATAAGAAAGTATAATTGTGAACTAGCAAGGAAAGTTGTAGAAGAGAATAAAAGTCTAAAGAGTGTAAAACAACATTTTGATATTGGTAGGAAATTTATATCTGCAATAAGAAAAAAAGATGGCATTATTACTAAAAAGAGAGATGACATCATGAAATGCATAGAAAACTTCTATCAAGAATTATATAGTAATAAAGAAATAAGCAAACAGTTTACACTTTGTGGCTAATTGTTTTAGATCAAATATATAAAATGCGCTAACACGCATAAGCACGCAAAGCTAAAAACAAATAAAGAAAAGTATATAGTATTTTTATTTATATATATATATATATATTTAATCAAATGGCTAAGCGCTTTCACTGGTCAAAGCCCTCATATTCATAGCCGTTTTGTAAAAATATAGTGCCTCCTATACCTATTATATCTTCCAAATTGCCCAGAATTTTGAATGAGGAAGTGAGACATATAATTAAATTTATGAACAAAGGGGAGGCTCCAGGTAATGATGGAATTATAATTGATAAATTAAAAGAAGCTTGTAAAGAAATATAATTTTTTTTTTAGCAAAGTTATATACCAAATGTCTAAATGATAAAGATGTACCAGATGATTGGAAGAATGCAGTATTAATATCAATATTTAAAAAAGGTGATAAAGAAGATATTAGAATTTACAGACCTATCAGTCTTTTATCAGTTGTATACAAAATTTTTACTAAGATAATTACAACTCGTCTACAGAAAACACTGGATTTCCACCAATCAAGAGAACAAGCTGGATTTAAAAGTGGTTTTAGTACAGTAGATCGTATTCAGGTATTGAAAGAAGTTATAGAAAGGGCAAATGAATATTAGTTGCCATTATACTTGGGATTTGTAGATTATGAAAAGGAATTTGATTCTATAAACATTTCTTCAGTGTTTGGAGCATTGGATCATCAAGGTGTAGATCTGATATTGCCATATTTCAAAGAATATTTATAAAAATGCAACAGCAACAATTAGATTACATAATGATAGTAGGAAAATCAACATTGAAAAGGCTGTAAGACAGGGTGACTTCTTGTCTCCAAAACGTTTTACAGCAGTGCTACAAGAAGTATTTTGTGGATTAAAATGTGAAGCTAAAGGTGTGAAAGTAAATGAAGATTATTTAGATTTTGCAGATGATGTAGTTGTTTTTGCAAATAATGCTTTAGATCTACAGTAAATGTTGCAACAGTTATCAAATGAAAGTAGGAAAGTGGGATTAAAGATAAATGTTAAAAACGCTAAAGTAATGTTTAATAGATTTTCTCAAAATATAAAAATAAAGATTGATTATAATGAGTTAGAAAAAGTTAACAGTTACAAATACTTTGGTCAGATTATTAATACAGATGGAAACATAATGGATGAAATTAATCATAGAATTAAACTTTGTTGGAGTGCTTTTGGTAGAAATAAACTTGATACTAAAAGGAAATATGCCTATGTGTTTGAAAAGAAAGGTTTTTAATAAATGTGTTTGCCAGTTCTTACTTATGGATCTGAGAATTGGACACTTAATAGAAGAGCAATACAGAGACTTCATACCACTCAAAGATATATATGCATGTTGGGAGTAACAAGAAGAGATTGAAAATGCAATATATTGGTAAGAGAAAAAACAGGTGTTACTGACCTCATTGAAAAAATTAAAAGACTGAAGTGGAGTTGGGCTGGGCATATTGCTAAAAGGGATGATAATAGATGGACAATTGAAATTTTGAACTAGATTCCAAGAGATTGTAAAACACACAGAAAGAGATCACATGTGAGATGGATAGATGAAATAAGAAAGTGTGCAGGTGTGATTTTGAGAAAAGAAGTTAAAGACAGGAAAAGCTGGATTGCATCCTGCAGTGGATTGATAATGGTTGATGATATAAAATAGCATATTGTTTGTATAGTGCATTAAGTAGTTAGAGCAAGCCACTATTTGGAAAATAAAATGCAATTTTTTTTATTGATGCCATAATTATCCTTGAAAATGTGCAAAATCTTTTTGACCTTTTCTTTGGCATCATTGCATTCTAACCAAACAATGCTGAAACATGTGGGCTCGAATTGATGGCAGACATAAAAAGCCTTTTTTGGCATGTGATTTTGTGTCTTTTCAAATGTTAGCATCTATTTTAACATTAATAAATTATTACAGATAGAACACTATCTAGTGTTCTATAATGAAAATAAAATAAAATAAAACATGAATATAATAGAATGAAATTATAATACAGAGATTCAATAAAAGTTGAAAAAAGTGATTACATAACAATATACAGAATAAATAAAACATACATATCTTATATATATATATATATATATATATATATATAGATATATATATATATATATATATATATATATATTGTATCCTCACTAAACTAAGATTGACTTTCCAGCTAATTGTGATGTAACTATATTATATTACAGTCAAGTTACATAAACAATAACTATTAAAGATAATTAATGTTAAGATTAGCTCAAGATACACTATTAACATACAGTATCTAATAAAAATAATATTTTTTAATATTTAACTATAAAATAACTTATTAAATTAAAATATAATAATACTTATGTTTACAATAAATAATTATGGTTCCAACTAAAATACTCAATTCATTCATTTTGCTAATAAATTTAATTTATGACTAGCTCATTATTATAAATAAAATATGGTTCAATTAAAATAACAAATAAATTATGAAACTCTTTACATGAGACATTCATTAAAGTACATTGGCTTAAACTTTGAGGATACATCCCTAAAGATATATTCCCAATGGCATAATAATATTACTCCCCCAAATTCACATAACAAAATGATCACATAATATTCCCTTGTCTTTAAACACACATATAATAATCCTAATATATGATTTACAAGTTTATTATAGAAATAACAATAAATTAATTAAAATTCCTTTAATAAAAATACTAATTGAAAATTTAACATCAACTGATAATTCTTATTCATCATCTTTTAATATAAATTTTACAATTCTTTTAAAAATAATCTCAGGTTCATTTCTAAGACTAATAATAAAAATAAATTAATTAATTAAAATCCTATAGTTAAATATGATGAGGGATTTTACATAATATCTAACTACTCTTATGAAATAACAATAAGCAACTAAGATACCTTAAAGACTCTTAACATTAAATCAATTTAATATTAATGTTAAACAATAAAAACATAAATAAAATAATAAGATTCTAAAAAACATTGTACAATCTTTATTTATTTTATGTGACATTCTTAAAATATAATACATTTTAATATATTAAATATCTCAAATTAATGTTGGGTCATTTTAAAGTAATCACCAATGATTATATCTTTTATAGTAATAATAATTATGATTATACACTTTATTACTCAATCAAGTATAATAGTAAAAATATTTGAAGCAATCTTTGTAAATCATGTGTAAATAAGTACTGTTTAAAGCCACTAAGTTAACCCTGCTGAATTTGCTATAATTTTGATATTTCTGACTTTTTTCTTTGTTTCACATATCAATGTAAAATGTGTGATAAAATAATTATTACTTATCAGAAAATAATAAATTTGACTTTATTTGATACATATTTTTGTTTACTACTGAAATAAATTTTAAATGCTCACATTTTGTTTTTATAAATATTAGAAAAATGATATCACAATCAAAACAAAGACTTTACATTTACACATCATCATTATTAAAAAGTTTATTTTTAGTTTATAAAATCAACAAAATATTTCTAATTCATATTATTTTTAGACATCCAAATATAAAGTAGATTGTTTATGTCAAAGATAGTCTTCTAATTTGCTTAGGACTATATTTATGTTAGCTGCTAATATAATGTTATATTTTTAAAAAATAAAGTATTTCAAGTCAAAATAAGTTATTAATAATTTATATTTCTTAATATCTAATAAATATAGTGTAAATTATTTTTAAAAAAATATATCTAAAACTGTAATAAATTCACAAATAAACATGTTTTTGCATTATTGGAAATTACAATGTCATAAAACACTGAAGATTTTACAGCCTTGATAACATACAATAGCTGAACATGTTAAGGTGGGGTTTATGTCTATTGTAAAAGCAGGAAATTGAATTTCATGTCTTTTAGCACAAAATTTTCAGCAAAAAATTATTATAATAAAATATACCATTTTGCACACATTTTAACATATAATACTTATGAAAAAATTAACCAGGGGTTGAATTGATCAAAAGGCTATTTTCAGTCATTCTGAAATTTGGCAGGGTTAATTTCTATGGATCATGCATGTGAAATGAAGAATCAATGAATAACATTAAAATGAATTAAAATCTCAACAATGAATTAATTTAAAAACAATTAACAATTTTATTATAGTTGAACAAAATTATAGCTATTATCCAATAGAATTATAAAAATTAAAAAATATTTAAAACTGTAATATAAAAATTAACATTATCTAAAATTAAAATATTTATACAACATATATTACAAGTAAATAAAAAAAATAGCCTTCATTTCTATTATCTAAAAATAAACTAAAATCTTATAATAAGAATGATTATGTATTATCTTTATTTAATAAAACAATAACATTCTAATGTTTTGTGATGGGAAAATAATGACAATAAATATCCCAATTTCTAAACTTAATGCTACATTTATAATATCTTAAAAATATATTTATTATTATGTAACTCTTAAATATAAGTTTAGATCTAAATACACCTATCAAACTCAACACAAAGTAAAATATTTAAAAATATTGAAATACTTCCTTTGCAGTTCAGCAAAACATCATCTTAATATTTTAATATACTCTGATATTCTAATACCAGAAAATTTAAATAAAGAAAAATATATAAATACCCACCTTTATAAATTAACTACTTATGAAAAAAATACTTAAAATATAACTTCATGGGTTTTCTCAATTTAAATAGGTTTATATTCATTATTGCAATTTTTTTAAAAAAAACTATTAATAAATTATATTGCTTGATATTTTATTTTATGTTTATTTTTAATATTTTACATTCATAGTAACATTCAAATCCTTTCATTATTCTCACTTCAATTCAATTCAAATATGCATTTGAATTTAATGATCTCTAATATTTATAATATCTGTAGAAATATTAATCATTCCTCTTTTACTTTTTATATTATGACAAGAATTAAATATTTCAATATTAATTGTGATAAAAATTATTTCTATATCTCATTTTGCCTTCATATATCTACCAGTTTCTAACAGTTTAGCCATTGTTTTACCATCTTTTAACAACTATCTTCTATTATGTGATTGCAGTGGTGATTGACAGTGATTATACTGTGAAATATGGAATAATAATAACTCCAACAAGTAAGAAAAACATCATCATGGATACAATGCTAAACATAATAAGTCTGTATTTATCAGGAACCTAAAAATTTAAGTCATGGCTGTAATTCACATCTTATTGACCATAAAAGAATGTAGCTGTCCATGGAAAAACACTATACAATCCTTTATCTGTATATTTAATAAATTCAAAGTGTGACAGTATAGCTCACACTTAGCACCCTTTCAAACGTATCCCTAAACATCTAGAATTTTATCTAATGATTACTCTCCCCACCACCATTCTATATCTTATACAAACTGAATAACTCTATTAACATCATAAAAATGCAAACCACATTACAAAATAATATCAAAACCATTTTTCTAAAAAACAACAAAGATCTAAAATTTATTTCAAGATGGTTTTAAAAAAAATTTAAGCACAACTAATCTTGACAACAACATACATTGTATTATTATACATTTATTTATTTGTTGTTACATTATATCATTTAGAGATCAATATTTCTATATTTCTCTGTATTTTAACAGACATCATTAATAATAATAATACATTAATAACTCAACAATGTTATAAAATGTATGCATATTTAAGTATTTATGATAAACAAATATTTAAAAATATCTAGATATGTTAAGGCATTCACTTGCACTCATTTTTTTTATAAAAACACATATGATGATAATTATATCAATTATACTTTAAATTGTTCAAAATTCAAGCAATATCACACATAATAATAATAATGTACTAATTTTAAAATATATCATTTAAAAATATTATCAAACAATAAAATATAAATAATAAATAAGATTGCCCATTTTTCCCAACAATTATTGAAACAACAAATGGCAATCTGCTTTCCTGCTTCCCTTCTCTGACTGTCCTTCCAAATAAACAATTATTAATTACCTGTTAAAAAATTAATTTCTAAAAAACTCATTTTTTATTTAATGTAAATACTAATCTATCTTAAGATTAAAATTAAAAAAAAATACATTATTATAAACAGGTTAGTTTTAAATACTATTTTAAAATATTAGCATTACACTAAAATAATGAGAAAAATTTAAAAGGTTCAAAAAAGTCTCTCTTCTACTGGCAAGTTCAACGCTCCTCAAAATTTTTTTTCCATTTGCTAACTAGGCAATA
>JAQFVV010003434.1:0-11081 GCA_028023455.1 Epiperipatus broadwayi | reverse complement strand
CGTGTGCTCCCGCTGCCCATGTATTATTTAGAAATAATAAGCGAAATAGTGCCTAAAGCTAATCTGGGATAATGATATAATTAGTTTCCAACCAGTAACCACTTAAACATTCACAGTAAATATAGCAACCAATATCTCTAACTGCTGTCAAGGCAACCTTCACACCTTTTAATAGCAAGAATGGAAATCCATTCTTACTAATGATCCATTGAATATATATGAATATATATATGTTTAGGTGGTTACTGGTTGGAAACTAATTACATCATTATCCCAGATTAGCTTTAGGCACTATTTCGTTTATTATTTCTAAATAATACATGGGCAATTTAAAAGTATTGCATTAAATAATGTTTTAGATGACTATTTATTAGTCTGCATTATAGTGACATGTTTATTTCATGTTTAAAGAGGTTTATTTAAACTTCATTGTAACAATATTTCATACTCTGTAGTCAAGTTGCAATCTTTAAGTGTCCATATATATTCAATGGATCATTAGTAAGAATGGATTTCCATTCTTGCTATTAAAAGGTGTGAAGGTTGCCTTGACAGCAGTTAGAGATATTGGTTGCTATATTTACTGTGAATGTTTAGGTGGTTACTGGTTGGAAACTAATTATATATATATATATATATATATATATATATATATATATATATATATAAATTCAGAATCAAACTCTACAATATTCAATATACTAGTATAAAAACAGCTCAATAATAAGTCAGTTATGACATGTCTCCATCCTAGATAATTTAATTCCAATAGTTTTATACTTTTCTTGAAAAAATATAATTCAATATAAATAGTACATATAACACTTATGCTAAGAATAGCTTGTTTAATAATTTAAAATAAAAATATTAAATACATCAACATAGTATGCTGAGAATGTTTTCGACTAACTCATAGTCATACTCATAGCAATAATTACCCAAGAGCATTGCAAGATTGATAGAAAAATCACAAAAATGGTGACTTACATAAAATTTGATTATAAGATGTAAATAAATTTATTTAAATAAGTCATTTTTTGATAGGGAGATGTAGGGTTTTTTCTTGTTTATTGCATGTATATTGTTGGTAATGTGCCAGGCCCCTTTAACTTTGTGTTTAGCATTATTTCTATATTGGAGCAGACAATGCTGAAGGACGTGGGTTTAAAGTTGTGACTATGTTTAGACTCGGGTTGTACTAGTCATAGTTCGTTTGTATTGATATTTGTGCTGCACAATTCTTGTAGAGTGATTAGCATAGAGAGTCTCCCAAATGCTATGTTATAGTTTGGGTTGTTGCATATAATTTTATACATGGCTTGGGTAACCTGCTCTCGGGGCAGCTTATCTTTCATATTGTTAACAGCACGAATTAGATGGGATGAATGTGAAGACTAAGTCTGTATGTTTCAGAGTAGATTTTGTTTACACTGTGGATAATCTCTAGTCCATAATTTCATTATATAGGCAGAGTAGTACAATGCAAAAATATCAAGTTGTTGACATGGGTGTGGTTATTCAAGTGTTTGACACTTTTAGCTCTCCTGACAATCAAAGTACATGGATAGAGAGAGAATTGTTTATATTTCATGATAATAAATAATTATATGGTGGGCTTGAAATTAAAGGTGAACTGATGCAAGCCAAAAAAAAATGGAACTATTTCATCGGTGCAACAATGAATTGCTCTTATATTAAGGTGTTAAAAGTGTTTAAAAATTAGCATAATGAAAATAAATTGATCTATAAACGTGGTCATGAAAATCCATATGTTTAATATTTTTTGCTTATTTGATGAGTAAAAGTTGTCATAAAATGAATGCATGGTGAGAGGGTAGTTAGAGTTTCATGCTAGTGGATGTAATGTAGGAGAGTTAAAGTGGTAAAGGAAATAAGAAATTCCACATAAATTTGTACGATTATATATGTAATGCTGTAATTTTTTTCTAAAAATTTCCCCACATATAAGCATTTACCTGCATATTGAAAGTCTGTGCATATATACGAATTAATTTGTGTTTAGATTTTCAATTTATTTAAAATATGTTAAGTCGGTTAACAACATGAACGGAATGCTCCCAGAATGCCTCTAATCAAGTTTATTACTGTGACTTTCAAGTGTGAATAATTTTTCATATCATTAATTTTTTTTTTTAATTATTTTTTTTTTTTTTAAGATTAAAAAATATTTTTGGTGAATATATCTTTTTTTCTCTTGAGAATTTATTCTCTCAATTGCTATAAATGAAAAATAAAAAATATTTTTAATTTCTTCTACATAATAATTATTTAAATTAAGTAATTAACTGGATTTTATTTATAAATAAACATGATCAAATATTGCTGAGCGGAGAAAAAAATTATAAAGATAAACCAGGAGTTTTGCTTTATCACGACCCCTTTTTTTACTAGTAGAGAATCAAGGAGGTCATCTGACATATATTAATTATATATTAATTTTTCAAGCTTATACAAGGTAAATAAACTGGAATAGAAGTAGTTTGCTACTATAATTACTGCATAAACAGAAGTGTGTCGTGTTTGTATGTGTGTATGTGTCTGTGTTATAACAATACTGTCCAAGTAAAAGAAATATCAAGCAGGCAATAAGTACCAAACAGGCAACTCTCCAGTAAGTAATGTCACCGTGGGCTTATCAGAGTAATCACTGGATGCCAGAAGGCTTGTGCATAAAATCCCCATCTAGTGCCTATTCATCCAATATCCCCAAACTAGTTTCTGGCTTGTGGCCTTTGTCAGTGAAAAGCCTTGGATCTGAGAATACTGTAGCTAGATCTTAGGATCTCCTAAGATCTAAGTACAGTATTCTCAGATCCAAGGCTTCTCACTGACAAAGGCCACAAGTGAGAAACTAGTCTGGGGATATTGGATGAGTAGGCACTAGATGGGGATTTTATGCACAAGCCTTTTGATATCCATTGATTACTCTGTTTGGCACAGGGTGACACTACTGTATGGAGAGTTTTGCCTGTCTAATAACAGTTATGTTCTAGCATAAGAGACGGTGATCATGTGGTGTTTAGTGGTTTAAAATAAGTATCTATAGTTAGTAATACTTTTGTGTACTATATGCATATGCTTGACAAATTGGGATATTTCACTTTCTGCTTTATTACATGATTGAGTGCACATCAGTGCCAACCACCATAATCATAGCTTTCTTTATTATGACAATTATGCAAATTACCACCACAGTTACATATTTTACTTGTGAAATCTCTCCTGTTTATGACGATCTTCTGGTTAGCTATGAACCATGTTATTTCACTTTTTGCTTTATTATCTTGTGACTGCACTTTTGCTGCGCCATAATAAGAGCATTCTTATTTCATTATGTTGTTGCTTTTTATATAATCTTTCTTTATTATGATAATTATACAAATGGCCTTATTTACATATTTCACTTGTGAAATAATTAGATATTGTTTTCTCCCCTGAATATAACATTCTTCTGGTTAGCTATGAACTATTTTATTTCACTTTCTGCTTTATTATCTTATCTGAGTAAGTGCACTTTTGCTGCACCATAATAATCATAGCTTTCTTATATCATATTACTGCTTCTTACATAATCTTTCTTTATTATGATAATTATGCAAATGGCCTTATTTACATATTTTTATCTATGAAATAATTGAATGTTGTTTCCTCTTTTGTTTGTGACATTCTTGTAGCTAGGTATGAACCATACTTCCTTCTCCATCTTTCTGTCATCACATTCTAAGAATATTAGATTAATACTTTGTGGATTAACACTCTCATGATCCGTAAAAAACATTTTTTGGCACATATGTATAAATATTTATGCTGCAGAATTCTTGCGGTGGTGTTAGTTCTTGATGTGCTGTAACACATTTGGGCATCCTGGAATAATGCACTGCACCTCATTAGACTATTTTGGGGATATTATTCTTTGGTAATCAATCCTTGGTGGTGTTATTTAATCTATTGAGGCTTTCTGGGATTCAGAAGTCTGTGTTATATTTTTGCTTGCAGACCCTTTTTATTTTATCAGACAGTTTTGGTATATAAGGCATGCTGATCCACAGTTTATTATTATTTTGTAGTCTTATATTAGTAAAGATTGAGGATATCAAAATATATAGGTACTAGATTGCTATCAGATCTATATAACTATGTGGGCAGGTTGTCTTACATTTAAAAAAATTAAAATGATTATGAATTTCAACTGACAGTTTGATACTAAAATAGGAGGAAATGAGAAGGAAAGATGTGTACATCCCACTGATGAAAGCCATAAGTTATATACTAATTTGGGAATATGTATGAGATAGTGTTAGATATGAGTTTATTAACACCACTATCTAGCATTTAATAATAACCCAAGTTTGTACACGATGGCAGAGCTGAAGTAGGAAAAATGTGTAATGAGGTCATGATTTTTTTTGGACTTCAGAGATAGTGTAACTACTTACCCAACTTGACTAGATAAAGCTTGAGGCCAAACTATATATATATATATATATATATATATATATATATATATATATATATATATATATTGCCACTCAGTGCGAGCCAGAGTAATCAATGGATGCCAGAAGGCTTGTGCATAAAATCCCCAATCTAGTGCCTACTCGTCCAATATCCCCAGACTAGTTTCTGGCTTGTGGCCTTCATCAGTGAGGAGCCTTGTATTTGAGAGCACTGCACCTAGATCTTAGGATCTAATGCAATCCTCCAGCTACCACTTTTATGTCTACTTAACTACAAAACTATGAGTCTTAAATTGAAAACACTATAATATTTTCAATTCAAGCTCATTAGCTTATATAGTCATATAGG
This sequence comes from Epiperipatus broadwayi, assembly GCA_028023455.1. Classification (NCBI taxonomy): domain Eukaryota; kingdom Metazoa; phylum Onychophora; class Udeonychophora; order Euonychophora; family Peripatidae; genus Epiperipatus; species Epiperipatus broadwayi. The sequence goes on along the minus strand of JAQFVV010003434.1, from coordinate 6,254 downwards.
TCTGAACTCAGTTCAGTACCTATACATTTTGGTGTCTTTGGTTCTTTAATGACCATAGCCACCACTATCCTATTAGGCAGGATTGGTTTTAAGTCAATAAACATCACATGATCATCATATGCTTGCTTATAACTTGTATTAAAACAGGCAAAACTCTGAGTGGCAATACAGATAGAGAGTTTTGCCTGTTTTAATAACAGTTATAAGCAAGCATAAGAAATAGTGATCATGTGATGTTTATTGGCTTAATAATTAATTCTTATAATTATTCAATATTGATCTGTAAATGGGTCTCCAGTATCATTTGTGGCTGGAAGACAAAATAAACACTTGGAATAAACAGTTAAACTTATCATCAGCAGTTGAAAACTATGGTGAATATGCATGTTTCTTCCCTAGTTTTGTACATGGCTACTGAAAAGTCTTTGATTTATAATGGACTATTTAAAAGATGTTTTGCTTCTATCTTTGAAGGAAGCAGTAGCTGCTATTTTCATGTATTTGAAGAAGAGCAATATTGTTGCATGATCAAAAACAATGAATCAGTGCATGAAATTTTACAAATTTTTTAAGTTAAGTTTATTTGAGATGAACCTGTTTTTGGTATCCTAGGTATTCAGAATATGTACAATAATAATTTTTAAAAATTTTGAACTTACTGCTAGAGCCTGAAGCAGGACTGTTTTAGTACATGAGTCTCAAATTATTCATTTTTGAAAGAGTAGTGATATTGATAGTAACTATTTTATTCAGGTTATTCAAGATAATCAAAACTGGATGATGTGGTCCATGAATGATTAAATAATTAACCCAATTCAGGACTAACCATGATTGTTGTTTTTACATTCTTTATAAATGAAATTTAGCAGCACTGACTTAGATAGATATGGATGAATATCATAGTTGAACTACATAGATAATAATTCTTAAATTTATGACTACAAGTGTTCGAATTGAAGGACTTAATAAAGCTAATCATGATTCTGTCTTCTGACTGGAAACTCTATAGATTCATTGATGATATATATTGCTTATAACACTTCTTTCATATACACTTTAATGCAACAAATTTTCTTAAAAAACTTCTTTATTTCCTTACAGTTTCGACTGTCCAGCAGTCTTCATCAGAAGAAGATAGAGCTCTGATGAAAACTGCTGGACAGTCAAAACTGTACGGAAAATAAAGTCTTTAAGAAAATTTGTCGCATTAAAGTGTATATGAAAAAAGTATTATAAGCAATATATATGATTATATGAAGATATGCAAAGAAAATGAAAGAGAAGAATAAGAGAATATACTTCATTGATGATACTCTGTTAATAGTTAACCTGTCCAAACAAATCCATAAACTAAATAAATAAGCTGAGAATTTTAATCATATGTCAATGAAAATTAAACAATAATTTAAACTTATGTGCTTTGTGTGGATTAGCACACGTATGATATCAGATTCCAAAACTAAAGGTTCTTGTCAAAATTTAACCTGTTACTTTTGTTCTTCAAACATCAAAGAGATCCTTAGATGGCTAATTAAAATTTCCCTTCATTATAATCTAGAGCTATATACTATAAGCTTGAGTAATAAGTGAACAAATGAAATGAAATTTTATAAGCATTATATCCTGATGTTTATTAGTTACTCAATTTTACACAAGATGGCTCTAGAGTAGAATGAAAGATAATTACTTTTGGAGACATATGACTGGACATATGAAATTATTATGTGATATTATTGTTGAATGATTAATAATTTGATTATTTTTTGCATTGTGAAATTTTAAATGTAGTATGGTGAGAAATAATGGTATCTAGATTACATCTCAACATGTTGCTTTTGGTGCTTGAATATCAGCCAATCACTGGACCAGTTAGTAAACTTTCTGTAATGTCTAAAAAGATCAAATTCAAATGATCTTACTATTGGCTGTAGATTTCTAACTGACTATCTAAAAGAGGTAATGAATTGATTTGAGTCTTAGCTGGTGAATTCATATCTTGAGTTATTGGCATGTCTGATCCTTGAAGACACTGCCAAGAAGGGACTCCAGTTTATCAGTAATATTTTTCATAATCATATTTGAGTATCTGAAAATTTTAGCCCATTTTGGGTGGCACAGACACATTGAGATGTTAGCAAAATGCTCGTATAATAATCCCAAAAAAGGGCATAGCAGCTTTTCAAGATATCAGTTTTAAATTAAAATTTAAGTTTGAATTTAGCAGTTGATGTTAGGAGATATAAAAGTTCTGAAGAAGGTTGCTGTGGCAATCAAAACTGTAAATTGTAAAAAAGGGTGGTAAATAAAGCATTGTGTAACAGTAGTAAAATACATGGATGATTTTGTATTATATGACATCAGTTTTAATAAGTTACTTACAGCCAGGCTATGAGTTTTCATTTAGAGACAAAAAGTCAACATGAAGACAATGTTATACGCAAAAGTTTTTTTGAAGTGCAAAATCATCCTTTAACAAATTTTGGGATGATAATTTGACTTATAGTTTAGACGTAAGCTTCTATCTATAGTATAAGTTTAGAGTAGAATTCAATATTTTTTATATAAACTATTAACATTTAATCTTAATTTTATTTAGTTTGGAAGTTGTGTTTATATGAAGAAGTCTCTAAGCTAATTGATGTCTCCTAATGTTCTTCATGATGTATGTAGCTTCTATTTAAAGTTATTTTATATATTAAATAGACCTGCAGATTATTGTATTCCAATTAGTATATTTGCAGATGTAAATACTTTAGAATAACTTCTAACAAAGCAATAGGATTAAAAGTTGTGTATAACTTTGCATCTATGAATTGCTGTAAGTTTAATTACTCTCATTGTAGTCTGATTAGATGCCCTCAACTAAAGTACTCTGTGAGAGATTCATCTATTGCTTATCAATAAATTTTATCTACCAAAGTAAGATAAAAGAAGCCATTTATTGATACCGTTTTTCATGGTAAAAAAAGCTATGAGTACACATATGTTTATGAAATCAAACCATAATCATAAAATGTGGAAAGGATGATTAATTCTGGATAGGTGGATTAGCATTTTTACATATCTACCCTGTGTAGCTGAAAATGGTACTTAAATATCAATAAAAGTCATTATATAAACAAAACTTTCAAATTGGACTTGGGTGAGATTTAATAGTTAATCTGCTTTTACTGTTAGTTTGGAGAGATAATTAGTTTATTATTAGTGTGCAATAAGAATTATTTGTGATATTGAATGTTTAACCTGACCAGACATCAAAAACACATTGTAGATCTTTATAGTTCTGGTCACCATCTACTCTGTATAAGCTTGAGTATTAGTATTGAAGTCATAGACTGTATAATTCAAATTTTACAGAACATGGAGTATAATTTAAGTACCCTAAGATATTTGATTAAAGGAGTAGTCTTATTTTTTAGATGTTATTCGAGAAACAGCAATGAGTATAAAATGTTATTCATGTAGAATAATAAATACTAAGATGATATCTGTGTGGAACCCATTTTAGTCATGTGACAAAGATAAGATCATGTGGTAAACCATCAAGTATTGGTTAAATCAAATCATAATTTGCAACACTCATAATATCTATATCAAAGAATGATGGCATACAACTGAAATCTTAAGAGCCTCTAAATGCTTCCATAATTGGCTATAAAACATTCCTGGGCTGAAGTTTGTCCTATCTGCTAAGATGATGAGAATATATTTTCTGATGTTGCATTGTTATGGGATATTAATTGGAAATTTCATTCAATATCTTTTTTCCTTTGATAGTAAAGTGATGATGGGTGAACTCAAGTCATTTTATTTACATTTTTTAACATGATTATACGAATCAGTATTATTACAATTGATGAAGTCAAAACATTTTAAAGTATATTTTTATAACGCTGTATTTCATACAATAATGCCTTTCAGTATATAAAATAATTATTTAAGTATATACATTTTCCAATACTTTCACTAATAATTATTTGTTAATTCTTTTAAAAGCTGGTAATTTTACTTGAATCAAAATTATTGATATAATATCCTGTCATCAATAATATCCTGTCAATGTGTTCCATGTGGAGTGGCTGAAATGTCTGGCAGCAAATTATGTTAATAATTTTGCCCCCAATAACAACACAAGTTTTTTTTTTTTTTTTAAATCAATTGATGAGTGTAAGTGGAAGTATTATTGTAATATGTCTATTAAATACCCAGAAAATTGTGGAAGGAAAAAAGATGTTAGATGTGAAGGAAAGAGTGATAATAAACATAAAAGCATATAGTAATGGAAATATTAGATATACAGAAAATGAATAGAATGAATCAGAGAAGAAATTGAAAAGTGGAAAGGCAAGAGGTTTATATGGATAGGCAGCAAAGTTAGGTGATGAATTTAGGAATATGACAAAATTAAATCTATTATCATGTTTTAATAAGATGGCACAGAAGACAGAATTTCCACATAGCTGGAATAATACAAGAGTATGACTACTATATAAAGAAAAGAGTAAAAATCATAGAAAGTTAAACAATTATAAACTGATAGTGGTAACATCAGTGTTATATAAAGTTTTTGCATATATGGTGGCTAAAAAGGTGGCAATATGGATGAAAAAAATAATGTAGTGGGAGAAATTCAAGGAGGTTTTCAATCAGACATATAGTAGATAGTTTAATTGTAGTCACACAGCTTATAGATATAAGTAGGAATACAGGTAGCCAGTTATAATATAGACTTTATAGATATAGAGAATGCATATAATAGAGTAAATAGAAATAGATTATGGGCAAGTTTGGTAAATTTGGGAATGAATGGAGCTTTAGTGGATCTTATTAAGACATTGTATGAAAATAATTACTATACATATCAATTAGAAAATATAGATTCAATTACAGTTCAAAGTGAGGTGGGACTAAGACAAGGATGTCCTATAGAAAAAGCAATAGAATGACTAGAAAAAAAAGGCAGAGATATCATTAATATATGTTAAGGGGTTGTTTATATTATAAGGTCTTTTATTTGCTGATAATATGTTCTTGCGCTACAGAAAGTAGGGAATATATGAAAATTATGCTGAAGACTTGTGCAAGGGGTGGGTAAAGAGATGGGAATAAATTTAGTGAGGTAAAATGAAAAGTAATGATGATAAATGCTGATGAAAGAGAAGAAAACTAATTTTTATTGAGGGATATAAAGTTAAATGTGGTGAATATATATATATATATATATATATATATATATATATATATATATATATATATATATATATATATATATATATATATATATAACTATTTAGGAATCATTTTAAGTAATCAGAAAAATTTCTTGGATGAATGGGATAAAAAATTGATAAATAAAGTGAAGAAAAAAAAGGCACTGATGGCTATAGTAGGATTAACTTAGGGTAATGATGTGTTATATGTTAATAAAGAAGTGTTAGATTACTTAGAAAAAGTACAAAGAGAAGTAGGAAGAAATGCATTAAATGCAAATGTGTGGTCACCTTAGGAGACAATTCAAGGAGAAATGGGAAGGTCAAGTTTTTATATGAGAGATGCAAAAAGTAAAATGAAAATGTTTGGTAGATTGCAATTTATGGATAATAAGAGAATAGACAAAACAGTATTTAATTGAATTATGAGTAAAGATTGGGCAACAAGATGGGAAAGAAAGGTAGTATGGTATACAGAAGATTTGGATAAAGAATTTATGTCAGTATACTTATAAAAAAGGTGGAATGATTAGATTAGGAGAATTGTTGAGTGTTATAGTGGCAAAAATGGGATCAAACAGATGCATTAATAAACAATAGGGAATTGAAGAGATGGAGAACTACTATGGAGATTAAAAAGAGTTTAAATATATATAGAAGTAAACAGAATATTGGATATAAGTTAATTTATGATATTAGTAAAAAAGGTAGTTTACTGTTTACAGCTAGAATAGGATCATTGGCAAAAAGGGAATATGCACATAAATGGAGAAATGTGGGTGATTTAGTCTGCAAGTTATATAAGAAAGACATAAAATATATTAGGCATCAGTTAATTGAATATAAATGCTTACAAGCAGAAAGGTTGCAAGTAATGAAGTTGTTGGAGAATAAATATAAACAGAGTGATTATACAGAAAATGGGTTCTTTGTTTTTAAACTAGGTTTGGAAAAAGATAAGAGGGATGTAGATTTAAGAGCCATGGAGTTGACAAAGATTATGTCATGAAAATAGATGTAGCAGGATAGAGAAAATATAAGAAA
>JAQFVV010003433.1:0-11088 GCA_028023455.1 Epiperipatus broadwayi | reverse complement strand
AATGGGCTGAATTCACTATCTGAAATTATATTTAACATCTTGATAATAGACAAAATATAACATATTGTTATCATGTTACTCTTGTAATCTTAACAGAAAAATAAATAAATTTAAGACAAAGTTGATTAATCTCTTAAATCACATTAATCTGCAAGAGACACTTTAAGAAAGATATCTGATTGAGCTTAATTACCAGCAATGTTTAGTGTTGATTAATCATTTTATCACTTTACAAAGATAACATAAGTCTAATAAATATTTAGTTGCTTGGAAAGTTGTATAGTGTTAAAGCCCTCAAAAATGATATTTTAAACTAAATACCAAACCTTTAATTCTTTGAACTATTATTTTATAGCTATATTAAGATGTCAGTGTTTTCACATACTGAAATAAATAACGTGTTTCTCATTTATAAAATATTGCATTTGGTTTACTAATAAATTATTAACATTGCAAAAGCAAGAAAGAAATTGGCATCAAAAGCCTGCATATTTTAACTTTAAAAATAAACTGTTGGTGCAATTTGAACAGACATAAATATACTTAAAACTTCTACTTTATCACATATACTTGAAAACTGTAAATAAAACTGCTGAAAAAAACAAATAATCATAAGATATGCATTTTTACACTGAACCACGAACTCTTCAATTAGCTCAAGTCACAATCCACTTTGCATGTCTTCATTATTTGTTTAGTATTTATCAATGTCAAATTGCATATACTTTGATTTACAAATATTCTTAAACTGTCCATTGATGACTCTGATATTATATCTCCCAGATGTATGTATAAATAATTGGTTCCAAATTAATAACTTAAAAAGGTTAATGGGAATTCCAATGAGCCAATACCAGCCAATGTGATGATGATGAGTCACAAGTGCTCGTGATCATACTTATTTGTTTAATAATAAACTCCAGGTCTTTTAAACCTCAAAGAAAGTTTACTTAGAATAATAATGAAATAATGATCATCATCAATACAAGTATTACCATGGTATCAGTATATTTTCCCAGTGGCTTACACTGTTATCTCAGGGGTTGTGGATGAGTTATACCTTAACATATGTCTGTTAAATTTATAATGCTTGAACTAACTCCAACCAGTAAATGGATTACCAAAACAATAATTTAACAATTAATTAACAGCAAGAAAAATTATAAGTCAGCTGGTTATATATACTGCTGATTATGAGTATAGATAAAATCAAATACATCTTAATAACTTTTATGTTTAAGTTCTTTTCAGTGTTATAAAGTGAATATCAATCATAAACCGTGGTTTTCAGATATGTAGTTATGGTCATACTTATAAAATTTTCCACTTGACAAATAGATTTCTTTTTTTTATATGCTGGAAATTAAATTGTAGTTACAGCAGCATGTTTATGTATAGCAAGTAGAATGTTAAAAGGTCTTTTGGTGATTTATTGACAGAAGGTCATTTCTTTTTCCTTTACTGGCAGGTAGAGGCTAGCACAATCTGATTCTGAAGACTCTGATGTTGGCTTACTGGATAGATAATAGCCCAGATTTTTCTACTAATGTGTTACTTGTTTTTGCTCACCTTAATGGTAATTAATCCCATACCCTGGCTGGAAAATATTATTGTAGCTATTATGACTTTGAGTACTGAAAATTACTTCTATCAGCAACCTTGGCTATTCTTGACATTTACATTTTTTTTTAATGGTAAAGTCTATTTAGTAAACATTTTTTTTAACATAGCTCTAAAGTATAGCTTGCAATCTAGAATCAAGACAGCATTCAGCAATGGACAAAATTAATATCAGAATAAATGCTCTATACTACCTAGGAATTTTTGAATGATGACCCCTTTTTTTAACTGCCTCTCTGTTAACTCTTTCTATCCCTGCCTATGTTACTTGCTTCCAACAATCAAGACTCTAATGTAGATTATTCACTATGTTTTCACCATTTTCCAGCAATCCCGAATCATATATAGACCATTTGTAAATCTCAGACGTCTGAGTGCAATGACTACATTTGTTCTCTTTTAAAACATATGGTGGTAACAAACATATACAATATTACAAATATTATAATGAAAAAAAAAAGATAAAATTATTTTTTGACTTTTCCTTTTTAATTCTAATCTCTCAAATATCCTTAATTAATACATTTTTAATTTTAGGTTTGATCTCACCCCTTGCACAATCGACAAATTTATTTCCAAAAATCAGTTCAAATTAGCAAAGCAAAAAAGATCTCACGAATGCCTTGAAATTTATAATTATAATTTTAAAATTGATTCACGATTAAAAGTAACTTTTCTTGCAATCTCATTTATTATTATAATTAAAACCCACAGGTGCTAGACCATCATGTCAGTACATTACATACATTAATAATTTGTCTTTAATTTACTGCATACTTGTATTTGCGTGCGTACGCTCACATTAGGCTTTCAAATTATCAATTAATTAATTGTTACTTTTCCACAATGCAATAAATATTTAGTAATATTGTAAAAAAATATATCAACTTCTTTACTTTTTCAGCAGTTTTGTACCTTTTTTTATATATAACTGTCTTTATTTTTTTTATATCGTGTTTCAGTCTAACTACTTTGGGCTGCACTCAATTGATATAGTTATATTATAAATAAAAAGATATTCCATCAGAGCAAATTGGAGTCAAATTTTAAGAAAAGTACTAAAGAAAAGATAAGACCACATCTTACCAATAATATCCAGACATCAATAATATGCTAAAAGAGGTCATCAACAGGCCAAGCAGCTCTAATTTTTAAAAAACAATAGTAAATTCAACAATAAAAGAAAAAAAACATGGGCCCGTAATTGATACAATTGGATTTAGAGAGTGCCTTTGACTCTGTCCCCATCAACAAACTAATCAATCAATTAAAAAAACAAAAATACCAAGAACAATCATGTACACAATGATTACCTACTTAAAGTAGGGAGTACATTACGCTAAATGGAAGAACATTATCTTTACTTTCCAGCCTGTAATCCATCCCCCAGGGATCTCCCTGAAAGTACACTACTCTTCACCCCCCATAGCCTCTACTTGAAAATCAAGGAAAAATTACAAGGAATACAAATACCAAACACCAATATTTACATACCCTGTATAGCCTACATGTGGATGATGTTACGATTTTTCTAACTTCAAAGAAACAACTACATAGTTCAAAAATAATAAGAAGACTATACAACAAAAATTTCATCAAAATAAAATACAACAAATCAGCTGTGCTTCAGTCCAATCTTTACTGGGAAAATCATAGCACAAATATACCATGGAAAACCAAGATGATTTCTGGGTTTCCCAACATTCAAGAATAAAGAGGGCAGACAAGGAAAGAGCAATACAAAGAAGCATTTTAACACAAACAGAAAAAATCACAGACTCACTTTACTAAATCCTTACCTTTCTCTAATAACAAAGGTTGCTCTCTTCAACCAACTGATAATGACAAAAATCATACTACCTACTGGTGATAATTTTTAAAAAAAATTTATATCAACAATAAGCTCTTTGGAATAAAAAGGTGGTAGCAATTTCAATAAAGGCAAATAAGCCAGCCCACAAAACTAAATGAGCTGGGCTACATTTTAACTTTTTTAACACAAAAAATAATAAACCTGCTGATTACAACATTTACAAAGTTTCCAAATATTCAAAAAATAATAGATATAATACCCACTGACAAACCACCTCCCAAAGACAACTATATAGCCACACTTTTAGACAGCACCAAGAAATCAGGACCAAAAATAACTTATATCTAACTTAATTAAATACACATATTGGCACATACATAGCCTAATAGAGCAGACACAACAAAAAATGGCAACAGCAAGTGGTCTTGAAATAACAATACAGCTCTAAATATAAAATTTGGTACATAGGGCCCTAAATTCTTTGACTTCATAGTCAAAGTAAATCTGAATGCCTTGCCTACATCACATTTCATCATTTTAAAGGTTCTTTAATTAATTTACTCTAAGATTGTGCCAAAGAGAAGAAGAAACACAACATCATTTTCCTAAACGATTGTCTGGGCTTTGGAAAAGTGGAAGCAAATAATGATAAATAACTACCATCAAGAAAGACACAACAATGGCAAAAATTCTCCAGGTATACAAAAAAAATGCAATCCCAACAATAAGAGCAGGCAGTAACCTGTATGCATATTGGTACACCAGATGTAAATTCAATTTTGACTACAATGCCCAAAACAAAACCTCAACCGTTCCACATCAAGCTAGAAAAAAAGAAAGGATAACATGCTATAACCACTAGATATTTTTGCCGCAACTTGGTCACTATTCAACTAAAATCAGCACTATAGTTGAAAATCAGTAAAAGAGATACAGAATAACACAGATAAAAAGAAAAAAGAACCCAATACCAAAACCAATGAGGACACACATACAATGACAGAGGTCCATCAACATAATGTATATATAAAAAAATTAGACAAACTGAATTCAGGCAACTTTTGATGCCTTAAGAGTAGCAAAAACACAACTTAAAGAACTCAAGAGAAAGCTCTTTCTCTCATATATCTGTGAACAAACTTATGCCTACAGAACTGTTTAGACACAGGAACAGACTTATGCTTACTGTGTAAGCCCAATCTTACCTATGTAATCATTGTTTTTTAATCAATAAAAATATGCTTTGAAACATAAATAAAAAGATATTTAATAGGTTTAGGATTTTTCATTCAACTAATTAGCCAATAATCAAATATCCCTGTTTAGTTTATTAATTGTAAAACAGACATATAGCTATATTAACTAGAGAATAAACAATGAAGAACAACCATACCAATCGTCATTATCTGGAAATTAACTAACGTAATGTCTACCTTGCTATTTCTCAGCAGAAAGATAATGCTTTAATTAAAGGCCTTTATCCTGAAAATAGCTAACTAAGGCTGATTTAGTCCTCATAGATTGTATTCTAGTGATGACAAAAATGGTCACAACTTTTATTCAAGGTAATAAAATTTACATGCAGACACATATCAAAAACTTTATTCGTTTATCTAAAACAAATCTAATGCTATTGCTAATTGATTAGTTTATATAATATTGTTTACAAATTAATAATTTTAATATTAGATATAAGCGCTTGAAATTTAGTAAATAATAAATGTCATATTTATGAAAATTGGCTAATGATTGTATAGTAATGCTATACGGTAGGTATAATTATGAATCACTGTTTAGAATCATTCTAAATTGTTTTTGCTATGTCATGCTAATCACTGTGATTAGTGCATTCATTATCATTAGGAGCATATTAATCTATGTTTAAATCATAGATATAATCTTTTTTCGAACACTTGTTTGAAACTTCAACTACTTTTAGTCTATTAACGATGTGATAGCATAGATTTTAATTATTATATTGTTAAAGAAATACGGTAATTATCATATTTTACCACTGGCAAAAAGTCAACTTTTTATACGTCTGTCTAAATTTATTTAAGCCGTTCTAGTATTTGCTATATTCTTCATTAATTGTTTGAAACTTTCTTACTTAAGATCATCTGTTATTTTTTTCGGTATTTTATTTCTCATTCTCTCACAGGTCGCAATCTTAAGCATATGTTCATTCAATTAAGTTCCGCTTTAATCCAGGATTTCGTAATTTGATGATACGATACTCTTTGCAAAACTCATCATAACTGCATCATATATCGTCCCATTGTTAGTGAATAAAGTGAAAGCTGGTTTTATAACGCCTAAGTAAAACTTGTCTATTAAACTTATATACTTAATTTTATTATCATCCACCTTGGCAGCTTTTTCGATTTTTAGCTATTGCCAAAATAACAATAACTAGTATAACGAACGCGTGTCTAGGCAGGCACAAGTATAGATTTGTTAACGAAACTAATCTAATTACCCAACACTTTAACGAATAAAAAGCCGTAATTAGATATTAATGTAAATTTTGTTTCTTTGAGCTAAAACTCTATAAAAAAAGAAAAAAATTAACAATGTGAACGAGGAAAGAATGTTAAAATAGAATGTGGGGGAGCGATGACTTTAAAGTATCACATGATTAACCTGTTTCCAATGCAAAATTTCCCAGTTTCCAAGGATGCTATTGAATTTATAACTCCGAGCACTGATAATATTGGGCAATATAAAAGGAAATTTCTTTTCCGTCTTTGGTATTTTCGCGATTGAATGCATTTCGGTATCGCGGTATTAGTTTTACTTTTGCGATATGTTTCGGATCAACATACAGGTAGATATTAAACTTTCGATTTGATATATTGTCTGTCGTACCTGGCTTCAGAATAAACAAAATAAAATCCTTCAAATTTTCTCCTGCCGTTATCGGATTAGTCTAAAGAATTGAATGTTCCACATTAAACGGTTAGCTAGAGAGTTTCACTCTGCAGTGGACTAATTTTATTCTGTCTCAAAATATTAATTTTTTTTTAGGGCAAAATATCATTTCCATTAATGTTACTTTTATAATCTATAATTACAACATAAGAATTTACACATTGTAAAAGTAAAAAAAACATTACTCTAGTGAAAAGTATATAATATTTTTAATGAAGAATAAATGCTATTATTTCCACAGGCTTTCGGTGGGGAAATTGGTGGAAAGAGGAGAAAAGATACTTTCGTCTTATCTAACGTATTTACTGTTTACTATACAGATTAAATTATTAATCCTTTTTTTTGCTGTCGGTTATTATAATATTATTAATAATATTTAAATTTGTATGTCTTCAATTTTAACTAATAATTAATTTATGTTTAGTTCAATCCCTGATTTGATAGAAAATTGACTTTTTTTTTTTTTTTTTTTTTTTTTTTGTTAAAACTGTTTACTGATATAATGAACAGGAACCGTTAATGTTTATGATGTAATTTAATTAGTAGCTAGAATAAATTGTTTTAATTAAGTTGTATTCAACCGCCAGACATATTAAATATTATTGCTTAATTCTCCTAGTTAACCCCCTCCCCCCATATTTATAACTACCATGACCAATTTATATATAGTATAATAACAAATCGTAACAGGAATTATCAAAATTCGCATAGAATAACAAACCTTATTTTAATATATAGGTATGCACATATAAGTGCATATGCGTATAACTCGCGTGTGTGCAATGATGTTGGACCTTGTGAAAATTTTTGATGCGTATCCATGATTGTCACAAATTCATCTTTAAAAAGGCAAAAAACTTTAAATCAAATATCTTTCGTTTTTCATTTAAAATAATATTTTAAGCAGGACTATTAATGACTGTTCCTGTTTATTACATGTAGAAAATGAAGAGCAAAGGAATTTCGATATGAACAACTATCTCGTCATACAATTCCCCATTGAACATCACTTTGATTTTCTTGATCAACTGATCAGATATATGTTTGTTTGTTATTAATAATGCACAGAAATATATACTATTATCAACTTTTAAACAGTTAAGGTAGTGAATATAGATGTTAGTATATGCAGATTTACTCCTTGAAGAATATTAATATTTTGTAAGTATTTGACCTTGTTTGCCTGAATGAAGAGATTAAGAAATTAAGAGTACCGTTGTTAGTACGCCAGTCATTTTAATGATAATTTGCTCTTACTTTCCATTTCTTTAACACAATTCTAAAATATGGTTTACAAAGAAATAAAAATGGACTAGAGAACTAAAACTTCAAATGGACATATTACAATATCCATTCAATTATTATGATGTTTAGAATTAACTGACATTATTATTTTAATGGTGTGTAATCACAATTTGAAAATGTTTGATTTATATTACTTGAAGATAAATTCTGTCAGGTTTTTACTGACATTAAAACTATTACCATCAAATATGAATGCTATGAAAAGAATATTAAGAGATTCTGTAGAATAAATATAAAAAAAATTGAAGTACTAGTTAGGTAGGTACCATATAACAAGAATGACAAACTAAAAGTTTGTAAGATTGGAGAGATTAAGCGTTTAGTTTTATAATTGTAAAATAATCAAAGCTACTCACATCAAAAAAAAGATTAGTATTCATTGATAAACATCTACAAACAGCTTACTGGATTTTAGAATGAAAACATAAAAACACACACACACATGTAAATATAGTTTTGAGATTTACTATTTACAGTGATTACTTATTATTAACAAAGCAACAATGTTTCAGCTGGATTATACTTGCTATCATCTATGCAATAAGAATGATTCATTAGATGTTATGAGACACTAAAAACATCTTTATCAATGGATATAATTCATTCTTATTACGAGACAATGATAGATGAAATCAGATAAAATATTAATGGTGTAACCGAAAAATAGCAAGCAATGATACATATTAATGAGCTCAAAATGTATATTTATATATTTTGTTCAATAGATATATTCATTGTTTTTATATATGCATATATAAAAACTCTGCATTTAACATAATGAATTGATTCCTATGAACTTTGTACTATTTTATATAATTATAAAAGTATAAGCTTTAATTCAGACTAAAATGTAATCATAAATATATGAAAACTATATAGAGAAGAGCTTTCATAAAGTACATTTTAAAAAAATAGTATGTGCTTAAAATTGAACTTTTCTCTATATGGTCTTAGTATATTTATGATTATATTTTTCATATATTTAATAATCTACTACTGAGATTATTCTTGGAGGATGGATTACATATACATGTAACCACTTTTTTATCTGGCTAAAAGAGAACTCTGTCTCATTGGCCCAGATTTTAATTATAATTGTCCATATAAACAATTTAATTGAATTGCTTTTATAGATAATTTTCAAAAAGTAGCATTTTACTGTAGTTCTCCATTCTTCTAGGTCAGTCTTAAGTAGATTATATAATGCAGTGATAAAGTTAAACTATCTACTGCTGTTTGAATATTGACAATAAGTAATAGTAGCATATCAGTTGGCAATGCAAACAATGTTAAAGCAAAAAAAATAGTTATGAATATTTGAAGATTAGAGCAGTTTTAGAAAAGGATGGAGGTTTTAGGATTTATGTTGCAGTACCTGCTTTTTTGTCAGATGTCTAATGGTATTGATAAATAATGGCATCTCTCTTTGCCTCTAAGTAAACACTGTAAGCACAATACATTCTACTATTCCAATTTTTTCTTAACATATTCAAGGATTCTGAATTATTTCTTATTTCACTTACCAATTAAAAAGAGTTCTAACATAAACAATAAATCTAATAAGCATCTTTTTCAAGATTATCCATAAACATATATATAAGTTTTCACTATAAACCCCTCTAGATTTAATTTGACACAATTTCCATCATCATTTACTCAGCTGCAAAGATATTAAAATAAAATATCTTCAGTCAGTTATAAACTTTATGCAAACTATTCTGTTAGGATGATTAAGACAATTGAATAACTTGATCAGTGCCAAAATTAGTTATCATTTCCTTAATATAAATCATTTTAATGCCTTATTTTTGATACTACCTATCAAATTTAATAACAGGCAATTTGATGTTCAATGTTGACCTGTAATATAATAAAGCCTGTGCTGTGCATGGTATAGACAAGCGTTCCCAACCTGTGGTGCAGCGTACGCCTGGATGCGTGAGTTGCTGGTACCCATAATAATCAATAATGGCGGACACTAAAAAATAAAAAAAATTAAATCATAAAAATATCACTTAAGCGTTTTCCTATAATTCATAAAAATTATTTTAATGAATAATATTATACAGTAAGTTGTTAATATGTACAGTCGATGATCGAAAATCAGCAATTGATATAGTTTTTTTTTTTTTGGAGTGCACTTTTAAATTTAGCTGTTAGCCACCAGTAACTTGAGATGTGATACTTCACTGTTTGTGATAGTGCTGCACTCTCATTCACTTCACATGAAACCACAAGTGACAGGTTATTGTTTGTGATTGTCGTCTTTGTTTATTAAAATTCATTGATCCCTATATAACCTGCTTATTCTGAACTTAGACAAGAAGCACAGGTTTTTTTTTAAGACAATCATTTTGATCTCTTCAAATTGTATGATTTTGATTGGTTTCAGGTGCTTGCATATTTATCTGATATTTTTTGCAAATAAATGAACTTAAATTTGACACTTCAGAATAACTCGATAACGATCTTTAATGTTAATGATAAAATTGAAAGTATGATTAAGAAATTAGATTTTTGGAAACAGTGTATTGAAAACAATCTAACGGAAAAAATTGAAACTCTACATATTTTTTTGTTTGAAAATAAGGTTAGTCTGTCTCAAGATATACAGAAAATATAATAGCACATTTAACAGGATTAAAATTGTCTTTCATGGAATATTTTCCAAAACCCGAAAACACAAATGATAAGTGGATTTCAAACCCCTTCTATGAAGAAAATTTAGAAAAAGCTACATCATTATCAATAAAAGAGAAAGAAAATTTAATAGAATTATCGACACAATCTAATTAATTTTGGTTAAACATTAAAGAATATGAACAGTTTTCTGAGAAAGCTCTTAAATTATTATTACCATTTACTAGTATGGAATTAGTAGAAAGAGCTTTTTCTTCATATATTTTTTTTAAAAAAAAGTATTGAAACAGATTGAATGCAGCTGTAGACTTAAGGGTATATCTTGCATCTTCTGAACCAAATTTCAAAAAATTATGTTCTTCGAAACAAGCACAAGGATCTCATTAAATTTATTTTATAAAAACATTTGATTATGATAAAAAAATATATTAATTGGGTTTTTATAATTTTGTGTTTTTATTAAAACCATTTATTAGTAAATGAAATATGACAAAATAGTAGATAAATATGATACTTTGAACAAACACATAGATATATGTTACAGTGAGTTTATAATTTCAGTGAGTTTATAATCCAGCATGACGTTTAGGCATGTTACAATGTAATTTGTCTCATTATGTGATGTGAATACATGGTCACCCTATAATATGTATAATGCAAATAAAATAACACACTCGCAATAACAAATTTCACAAAATACAATCATTTTTACGAAGTGGTACAATTTAGCATGATATACTACCAAGTGGTACGCGGAGCCAAAAAGGTTGGGAAACGCT
>JAQFVV010003432.1:0-11091 GCA_028023455.1 Epiperipatus broadwayi | reverse complement strand
TGTAACAGATCGAGTTTCGACACAAGAGATAAGGCAATAGTGCTAATTGAGAGTAGTTGATATGAAGCGATTATATACGTAAAGATATATTATGTAAATAGATCCACTTCGAACCCCTGTTGCATGGGAGTGCGGAAAGGTTATGTGTGTATGCATTGTAAATATAGTTGGGATGTGCGGAGTGGTATACAATATGCGTGTGATATTAACGGTGATGGGTGAGATAATCAATTATATATAGAGCTGTATAAATCTGTAATTGATTATTTGTATATATTTTATCCATTAAAGTTTTTTAAAGTTTTAATAATATTGTCGGTAACATGTGTTTTTTTTTTTAATCTCCTTGGATATATGAGGAGGGACATAGAGAATGAATCAATTGATGTGGGCAGTTTAGTCAATAACAGGGTCGAAGTCTGAAAACTGGTCAAGTGAATATTTTTTGAAGAACAATGAGAAGAACTGGGTCAGTGGCATACAGATGCACAGAAAATTTTACAAAGTTAAAAGTGAAAAACAAAAGAACTTTTGTTGTAGCTCGAAAGGAGAGATAGATAGAAAAAAGAGACGGGCAAGGAACTACAGATTGTGTGGACGTGATAATTTTTTCTAAGAAGTCATTAATATTTTCCCACCCAAAATGTCGGGGTAATTTCTAGTAGTGCGAGTTTCATTAATCGGCCCAGTGGGACACTTGTCGTGGAACTCACCTAGGGGAACTTACACGAACTGCGTATTAAAATAAAGAAATTTTGTTTCATCAAGTGTAATGGTGATTAAAGATCTTTGAAAATTAGACCTCATCATGCAAGTGAATCACCTTACTCCACCTCTGGGATAAGCTATTCGATATACTCTATTTGGGGGTGTATTGCTATCCATTGTATCTGTCAGACCAGTATTCTTGGAGAGTTATAAATACGGAACTTGTCTTTGATCGCAGTGAACTAAGGTGAAATTGGATCGTGGCACAAAATATATGTTCAGTGAATGTGTCTTAATAAAGAAACTAGTGTTACCTCAATATTAATTACTATATTAGGTCTCTTTTAAAAATGTAAATAAAATAACAACATTAAATAAACAGCTCTGATGTATAATTGCACTATTTTGATGCAATGTATGAATTATATATGTGTATCAGAATAGATGGGCTGCGCGCTTGAATATTTGATATATTTTATATGCGTGTATAAATGGGATTTTTTGGTAATGGGTGTAGCCGTAAATAGAATAAATTTTATGATAAGATCCGGGTTAGATTAATGATTTATAACAAATAAACTATTTGCATAATAATAGACATGTAAGACTTTTAGTTGAGGTATTGTTTTACTTTTGTTCTCTAGTTGAGGCTATCGTCCCCAAACCCTGAGATTGAGCTGGTTCAGTGCGCTACCATAATAGATATCATACTCAGAACCCCTTATTTACATTTTCGATGAGATAATCTGGCTCATCCACGTTTATTCCGGGTTAGGATTGTGGCGTGAGCTGGAGGAATACATCAATACACAGCACAAAATATCTTCATTCAAAGCTATGGGTTAAAAGCCTACAGATGGCGTTTAAAGATACAGATACACGTGGGATTATAATACCACCGATATCTTTTAGACCGCCATTGTAGGCTTTAACTCGTAGAGTGTCAATGAAGATATTTGTGGGCATGGTTTGATTCCAGCTCATGCGCTGCATCTTAAACACGTGGATAAGAACTATCTCATCAGAAACGTAAATAAGCGTTCTGGTATGTATATCTATTATGGTAGCACAGACTAACCAGCTCAATCTCAGGGTTTGGGGACGATAGTCTAACTAGAGAACAAAGCTAAAACAATACCTAACTAAGTCTACATGTCTATTATTATGTACGATAGTTTATTTGTTATAAATCCATTAATCTAACACTGACTCTTATCATAAAATTTATTCTATTACGATACACCCATTACCAATAAATCCCATTTATACACGTATATAAATATATCAATATTCAAGGCTGCACAGCTCATTTATTCTGATACACACATATATAATTCATATACGAGTAAAATAGTGCAATTATATCAATCTGAGTGTTTATTTAATGTTGTTATTTTATTTAATTTTAAAAGAGACCTATTATAGTAATTAATATTGAGGTAACACTAGTTTCTTTATTAAGATTACATTTACTGAACATATATTTTGTGCCACGTCAATTTACCTTAGTTCACGCGATCAAAGACAAATCCGCATTTATAACTCCTCCAAGAATACTGATATGCAGATATAACGGATGGCAAACAGTTCCAATAGGGTATATCAAATAGCTTATTCCAGAGGTGGAGTAGGTGGATTCACCCACTTTATGACAGGGTCTAATTTTCAAAGATCTTTCATCACCATTACAATTGATGAAACAAAATTTCTTTATTTTAAATGCAGTTTCAGAAGTCCGCTCAGGTGAGTTCCACGCATAGTGTCCACTGGGCCGATAATCGAAACTCGCACTATAGAATTACCCGACATTTTGGGTGGGAAAATATTAATGACTTCTTAAGAAAAAATTACATTCCCATAACTGTAAGTCTAGCCGTGTCCCTTTTTTTTTTTCTTATACTCTTGCTTCCAGCACAACAAAAAAAGTTCTTTTGTTTTTCACTTTAATTTTGTAAATTTTCTGTGTGTCCGTACGCCCACTGACCAGTTCTTCCATTGTTCTTCAAAATACCCACTTGACCAGTTTTCAGACTTCTCGATGTCAGTTATTGACAAACTGCTCTACAGCAATTGATCTCGTTTCCTATTTCTGTCCTCATATGTTCAAGAGATTAATTAACAAAAGAAAATACGTGTTACCGACAATATTATTAAAACTTTTAAAAAAACTTAACGGATAAAATATATACAATAATCAATTACAATATATAGCTCTATCACTAATTGATTGTAACCATCACCGTTAATACATTCGCACATTCAACTATATTTACATATGCATACACATAACTTTCACACTCCTTGTAACAGGGTTCGAATGACTATTTACATATATATCTTTTGAATATAACCGGCCCATATCAACACTCTCAATTAGCACTATTGCTACTTCTGAACCCATCTGTTACAATATATATATATATATATTTATATATATATATATATATATATATATATATATATATTGTTATTAACATATAAATAAATAGCAAATATTATCCACACAAGTACATGCATGTATTTTTTTCTAGTATTATACATTGTTTGCTTCCTAAAATATATGTTTTTTATTATTGTATTCAAATGGTTTTAACATATCTTTGTTTTTCTTAGCTAATCTCTAATGAATGAAGGCTCTATGCTATATTACACTCTCTTATTTTTGCCTAATATAAAATTATGAGTTACTATAATCACCAGAAATGATTATATCATGTTAATAGGTTACTTCTGTTTAAATTTCATATAAGTGCATATTTGGCATTTATGTTCCCCTCTTTTCTTCCAAAGCGTAAGCTTGTGGTTAAGACCTGTAGAGATCCCTACTTTCGCATTTTTCAGACACATATTCCTGAGGTTACAGCCTTAGTAAATATTTACAAACTGATATTTCATTAATGTTATAAGTTTGTTAAAAATAAAACTTCAAAAGTTTACTATCTACATGCTCAGTCCTAATTTCAGAATGATTTATGTTGAATATAAATCAAATTAATATATATCAACCATTCTTTATTTTTGGCAAAGTTAGTATAAATTTAAGACTGTAATCACTAAAAGGTTACAGAAAAAGATGTCCATTTTACTTTTTATTGTTTACTGACATATGAATATTATTTATGCATAACTTGTGGGATGTTGTTACAGCTCATTTGAATTTCATATACATTATGCTATGCATAGTTTATATTTACATTTATAAAGTGATATTCCATTAATGGTTTGAGGGTCTTAGAACATATACAATTTCTATTTTTTTATTCCCAAGAAACATCAGTAAACAAATATACAGTACTATCAAAAGCTTAAGCAGTAAGTAGTCTATTCTATTCTTTATCATTTTCTGATGTGCGAATATTATTTTTATATATAGCTTATAATGATTTTATTTTTATCTAAATTATGCACACAAACATATAACTAAGATAAGATATAGAAAAGAATAAAAGTCTCAAGAGTGTAAAACAACATCATAGTACTGATAAAAAACTTACTTCTGCAATAAATTAAAAGATGGAATTATTATTAAAAAGAGAGATGACATCATGAAATGTGTAGAAAACTTCTAACAAGAATTATATAATAAACAGAGCAAAACTCTCCATACAGTATTGCCACCTGTACTAAACAGAGTAATCAATGGATGCCAGAAGGCTTGTGCATAAAATCCCTATCTAATGCCTACTCATCCAATATCCCCAGACTAGTTTCTGGCTTGTGGCCTTCGTCAGTGAGGAGCTTTGGATCTGAGAGCACTGCATCTAGATCTTAGGATCTAATGCAACCCTCTAGCAACCACCTTTTATCTCCACTTAACTACAAAACTATGAGAATGAAATTGAAAACACAAAAAATATTTTTAATCTAAGCTCAAAAGCTTATATAGTCATATGGGTCTGAACTCAGTTCAGCACCCATAGATTTTGGTGTCTTTGGCTCTTTTACAACCATAGCCACCACTATCCTATTAGGAAGGATTGGTGTTAAACCATTAAGCATCACATGATCACATTTCCTATACTAGCACATTAATTGTTGATAAACAGAGCAAAACTCTCCAATCCTGCCTAATAGGATAGTGGTGGCTATGGTTGTAAAAGAGCCAAAGACACCAAAATGTATGGGTGCTGAACTGAGTTCAGACCCATATGACTATATAAGCTATTGAGCTTAGATTGAAAATATTTTTTGTGTTTTCAATTTCATTCTCATAGTTTTGTAGTTAAGTGGAGATAAAAGGTGTTTGCTAGAGGGTTGCATTAGATCCTAAGATCTAGATACAGTGCTCTCAGATCCAAAGCTCCTCACTGACGAAGGCCTCAAGCCAGAAACTAATCTGGGGATATTGGATGAGTAGGCATTAGATAGGGATTTTATGCACAAGCCTTCTGGCATCCATTGATTACTCTGTTTAGCACAGGTGGCAATACTGTATGGAGAGTTTTGCTCTGTTTATCAACAATTAATGTGCTAGTATAGGAAATGTGATCATGTGAATTATATAATAACTGAAACACAGGCTTATTATATACCTGTGTCTATATATGTAATATATAGAATATGTGAGCACAGACTTTCACATGACCCACCACTCTCCACTCTATCTAATAACACTGATACACTCAAGCATATATATGCTGAAAAGATAAATAATCACCAATATACGTATTTCATGCTAAACCAGCAATCATCAGTTGTCCAGATTATCATCTCCCACACATATATACTATAAGTGCTCAGATATATATTAAGATAGACAATCTTTATACTTTAATGGACAGGTTCTAATCTAATACACATTCCAACTCTTCAACTGTCCATCCAATTGAAAATCTGATAATGGAATGCTCGAAGGCCACACTAAGGCCAAGATTCTTGTCACACTCATGTTGACCTAAGATCAATCTAAACCTCACATGTTATTAGATAAAGTGGAGAGTGGTGGGTCATGTGAAAGTCTGTGCTCATATACCCTATATTACATATATAGACACAGATATATAATAAGCCTGTGTTTCAGTTATTATATTGTAGAGATGTCTGCCCATCCTTGCATATGTATTAAATGGATTATGTCCTGTACATGTGGGGTTCAGATTGACCTTAGGTCAACATGGGTGTGACAAAAATCTTGGCCTTAGGATGGACTTCGAGCATTCCATTATCAGATTTTCAATTGGATGGATGGTTAAAGAGTTGGAATGTGTAGTAGATTGGAGCCTTCCATTAAAGTATGAAAATTGTCTATCTTAATATATATCTGAGCACTTATAGTATATATGTGTGTGAGATGATAATCTGGACCAACTAATGATTGCTGGTTTAGCATGAAATATGTATATTGGTGATTATTTATCTTTTCAGCATATATGTGCTTGAGTGTATCAGTGTTATTAGATAGAGTGGAGAGTGGTGGGTCATGTGAAAGTCTGTGCTCATATACCCTATATATTACAAGAATTATATAGTAATAAAGAACAAGTACCTCCTATATCTATTATATCTTCCTAATTGCCCAGAATTTTAAATGAAGAAGTGAGACATGCACTTAAATGCATGAAGAAAGGAAAGACTCCAGGTAATGATGGAATTATAATTGATATATTAAAAGAAGCAGATGAAGAAATAGTAAAAAAATTAGCAAAGTGATATATCAAATGTCTAAATGATAAAGATGTACCAGATGATTGGAAGAATATAGTACTAATATTAATATTTTAAAAAGGTGATAAACAAGATATTAGAAATTACAGACTTATCAGTCTTTTATCAGTTTTATACAAAATTTTTACCAAAATAATTACAAGTCGTCTATAGCAAACATTGGATTTTAACCAATCAAAAGAATAAGCTGCATTTAAAAGTGGTTTTCGTCCAGTGGATCACATTTAAATATTGAGAGAAGTTATACAAAAGATCAATGAATATGAATTGCCCCTATGCTTTGAATTTGTAGATTATGAAAAGACATTTGATTGTCTAAGCATTGTTTCAGTGATTAAAGCATTAGATCATCAAGGTATAGACCCAGGAAATTTCTGACATTTTGAAGAATATTTATAAAAATGCAACAGCAACAATTATATTACACAAAGATACTAAGATTAAATTGAGAAAGGTATATGACAGGGTGACTCCATATCTCCAAAACTTTTTACAACAGTTTTGCAAGAAGTATTTTGTGAATTAAAATGGGAAGCTAAGGGAGTAAAAATACATGGATATTATTTAAGTCATCTAGATTTTCCAGAACATGTATTTATTTCTGTATACTTTAGATCTCAAAGAAATGTTGCAAGAATTATCAGATGAAAGTAAGAAATATGTATAAAAGTAAATGTTAAAAAGATTAAAGTAATGTTCAATGGGTTTTCTCAAAAATGGAAATAAAGATTGATAATGATGAGTTAGAAGAAGTTAACAACTATAAATACCTTGGTCAGCTTATTACTACAGTTGGAAATATAATGGATGAAATTAATCATAGAATTAAACTTGTTTGGAGTGCTTTTGGTAGAAATAATTTAATATCAAAAGGAAATATGCCTATGTGTTTGAAAAGGAAGGTTTTTAATAAATGTGTTTTACAAGTTCTTACTTATGGATCTGAGACTTGGATACTTAACAAAAGAGCAATACAGAGACTTCAGACCACTCAATGAAGTATGGAGAGATATATGTTAGGAATAACAAGAAGAGATCAAAAATGAAATATATGGATGAGAGAACAAACAGGTATTATTGACATCATTAAAAAATTAAGATCCTGAAGTGGATTTGGGTTGGATATATTGCTAGAAGAGATGATAATAGATGTACAGTTGAAATCTTAAATTGGATTTCAAGAAATTGTAAAAGACCTAGAAAAAGACTATATTGAAATGGATTGATGAAATAAGGAAGTGTGCTGGGGTGATGTGGACAAGAGAGGCTAGAGAACAGAGATGGATTGAACTTGGAGAGACATTCATCCTGCAGGGACTGATTATGGTTGAAAATGATGACATTGATATAATTTAAGTAGTATCATAATTTTTAAGAAATATTCTATTTAGTTTAAAATAAAAACATAATATAAGCTAATATGAATAAAAATATATATTATTCAGCAGTTAGATTTCACATTTCTGAGTAAGAGAACAAAAATCAAAATATTCCAAAAATTATCTTTTTTTAAAACTCAAATTTAGCTCAGTTTCAAAAATATTTATATATCCATTTATAATAAGGCATGATGTAGTTTATATATTATTTTGTACAATGGTGTAACACATATCTTTTCCCTGTAAGCAATCTCCACTGTAAAAGAAGCAATAAAGTCTTTTCTTAGTTCATATTCACATAATTAATTTATCAAAATTCTACATAAACAATAAGCAACACAAGTATGTACCATATTATTCATTATTTAATGAATAATAATAACAACCTTTTACAGTTTATATTTTAGCTAAAGCTTAAGTTAATGAATATTAACGCTACTCCATAAGTATAATGTTGACCATGGGTGGGTTTGAAAACAGCAAGAATCCATTATTTTATAACAAAATCGCATGACCTAGATTGCATAATACTGAACATCACATGAGGTTTTGTTGGTTTTATACCAATCCTTTTCTATAAATAGAATACCTATTGGGAACCCCATAACTAAATTGATTTCATATTTATGTATCCAAAGAAGTTAAATAGGTTTAAATTGAAACATTAATATTTTTTAATTTAGGTTAGTATTCTTCCTTGATAGTAAAACAAAAGAGTAAAAGATGTTTGCTAAAGAAAAGAGCATTATATCCAAAAAAATCCAAATGCACCACTTCCAGATCTAAAACTTTTTAGTAATGAAAGCTATATGTTAGAAATTAGAGTATGATATTAGAAATGTAAACTCTGAATTTGAATTTATTAAGCAATACCACATGACATTTTGTTAATTATTCAAACTTAGAATTGGTGGAACATCTGGAGAGAAAAAAATTATATGAAGTTGCATCTATGCTAATTGAGTTATTTGGCAGTCAATGGAAGTGTCCAGCACCACCCTTTGGACTTTGAGATCTTGATCCAAATATGGAGTAGTGCCTTTAATCAATAATAAAGTGGGATGACCTTTGGAAATTTGGTGCACTTCATTTCATGTATAAAAACATGCATCAAATGTTGGTCTCTCAGTCTATTTTATTAATGGATTATATATTAAATTGTTGATTAAAATAAAATAGCTTGGTGCAAGATCCAATTAGGCCCAGGGATCCCAGGCATATGGCTGGTTGACTGACATTAGGAATGCTACTGGAAGGATCTGTCTGCAACCACATTTCTATTTGGTAATAACTAGCAGATCTGATTTCAATGTTTTAATTTTTTATTGTTTTGCAAGTTTTTATAACTTTCTAATGTGAATAAATAAATAATACTTCTGTATGTAATATAAAAATAATATAAAATAACAATTTATGTCAATTGTTAATACAGAGTTTAATATAAATAAATAAAAACAAATAATATTTCCAAGCGCTTTCAACTCTTACGAGTCCTTATCAAAGCAGTGTAAAAAATTATATTTTCTCCTAGGTGATGAATCTAACATTTCATTGTATTGGCCAGGAACAATTAATCAGAAAGCTGGTTAATTTCGAATTCATAGCACAAGATGAATTCTGTATAAAATATGATTCTTTTATCTTGCATTTTTTGTCATGTGTTTCATGCATTAATATTGTAAAATCCATGAAACACATGATAAAAAATGCAACATTAATGAATCATATTTTATACAGAATTCATCTTGTGCTATGAATTCAAAATTAACCAGCTTTCTGATTAGTTGTTCCTGGCCAATACAATGAAATGTTAGATTCATCACCTAGGAGAAAATAGAATTTTTTACACTGCCTTGATAAGGACTCGTAAGAGTTGAAAGCGCTTGGAAATATTATTTGTTATTTTTATTTATATTGTAACGTTTATTTATATACGTTACAAATATATTGGCATTTGGTAAAAGCTAAAAAAGTAAATTTAGATTTTTTTTTGATTAGTATAATTTTTGTTAAAACGTGCAATGAAGGTTAAAATTGTCATTCTTATTTTTTTTTTTTATCTAATTGGAAAGAATAAATGACATACAGATTACTAATCCAGATAAATTAAAAGAATTCCAAAAGTATAAGCTAAAAGAAAAATATTTTAGCTAATTAAAGATGGAAGAATAATGCTAAAAAAAAAGAGAACTTTGTAACTTAAATTTAAGAGAGAGTGTATAAGATTATTATCTTATACGCTGATAAAAAGACAAAAGAGTGTGCAGAAGTTCCAAAAATGGAGCGCGATATAAAAAGGAGATGACAACTTCAATCTGGGTCTTCTCTTTAACTTCTAGTTACGTCTCTGAAAGTTGGAGGTTTCCACGAGCATAACCTGTGGCAAGAAATATATTTCTACACAGGTATGCCCCTTGCTGTACCAAGCTGTCATGCAAGCATGGAAACGGGACTTGTGAAGACCGCTTTTTGCAATAAAAGGGCCACTACAACCGTGCCTTTTCTCCAGCTATAGAACGGAACAATAATGGAAGACGCTGGCAGGGAGAGACCAATGGAAATTCTCATGATCTAGGATCTCATAAACCTACATGAACTTACCGGTAAATTAAGAATAAATTTTCCTGATAGTGACTTAAACTTTTGCAAACAATTATTTATCTAAGCTTAGACTACCATCCTGATATAGACTTTACTTTCACATTCAAGGGACTTTCTTATAAAGAATTTTATACAAGATCTTGGAACATTATTAAATTGCGTTCATTATTTAATCTAACTGTTTTTGTCGGAATCGATTCATTATCTGGATTAGCATGTGTGTACTTTCCAGTTTAGTTAATTCGTAATTTAACTTATAAATATTTTAGTTTGTTAGAATAAAAGAGATTATACTTTTATCAACCTTTTCATTGTGCGTTATTAATAATAGTTATTATTTTTTATTATTAAATCTATTAGTAGTTTAATAAGATTTAAAAATGTAATTTACCTTTGCCAATATGTTTGAATAAGCCCAGGAATAATAATCTTAAAAAATTAATTCTCCTAACGGTATGATGTAATACCGATTAGTTTAAAAGTATTTTTTTTTATTTGTGAGATGTTATATGATGATTTCAGCGAATTCTTAGGAATTCTGGTGCCCAGATTAAATAAATTAAAAGCTGATTTCGTCAATAGCACAATTCTCAACAATTAATAGGCCGAGTTGATCAGGAAATATAGCTATGTTTTTAGAATAGAAATATAACTTTCTTCTTTTTGACATAGCTTGATCAACTCACGCGGAGTTTATATTAGCGTGTAGAGGCCTAGCAAAACGGAAACGTTACAATAT
>JAQFVV010003431.1:0-10781 GCA_028023455.1 Epiperipatus broadwayi | reverse complement strand
TCTTCTTGTTACTCCCAACATACATCTCTCCATACTTCTTTGAGTGGTCTGAAGTCTCTGTATTGCTCTTCTATTAAGTGTCCAAGTCTCAGATCCATAAGTAAGAACTGGTAAAACACATTTGTTAAAAGAGCTTCCTTTTCAAACACATAGGCATATTTCCTTTTGTATCAAGTTATTTCTACCAAAAGCACTCCAACCAAGTTTAATTCTATGATTAATTTCATCCATTATGTTTCCATCTGTATTAATAATCTGACCAAGGTATTTGTAACTCTTAACTTCTTCTAATTCATCATAATCAATCTTTATTTTCATATTTTGAGCAAATCGATTAAACATTACTTTAGTCTTTTTAACATTTATCTTTAGTCCTACTTTCTTACTTTCATCTGATAACTCCTGCAACATTTCCTGCAGCTCTGAAGCATTATTTGCAAAAACAACTACATCATCTGCGAAATCTAAATGACTTAAATAATCTCCATTTACTTTCACTCCTTTAGTTTCCCATTTTAATCCACAAAATACTTCTTGCAGCACTGCTGTAAAAAAGTTTTGGAGATATGGAGTCACCTTGTCTTACACCTTTCTCAATGTTGACTTTCCCAGTATCATTATGTAATCTAATTGTTGCTGTTGCATTTTTATAAATATTCTTTAAAATATGACAATATCCTGGATCTATACCTTGATGATCCAATGCTTTAATCACTAAAGAAATGTTTATAGAATCAAATGCCTTTTCATAATCTACAAATCCAAAACATAATGACAACTCATATTCATTTGTCCTTTCTATAACTTCTCTCAATACCTGGATATGATCTACTGTACTAAAACCACTTTTAAATCCAGCTTGTTCTCTTGGTTGGTGGAAATCCAATGTTCTCTGTAGACGAGTTGTAATTATCTTGGTAAAAATTTTATATAAAACTGATAAAAGGCTGATAGGTCTGTAATTTCTAATATCTTCTTTATCACCTTTTTTTTAATATTAATATTATTACTGCATTCTTCAATCTTTCTTCTTTTCTTTGCTTTTTGATCCAAAACGAGAGTGGGAGATGCACTTTTCACTGCTTTACCAAAGGGCGCCATCTAGGCATTTAAGCCTAGAAAAATTTATAAAATGAGGCAGATACGCGCTGTTCGGATTCCACTTTATTTACATATTTAGATCGTTAGCCCATTGTCACTAGCTCAGCGGAGGCGCCGAGATAAAAATCTATAAATTTTATATCTTAAATATAAAAGAATAAAATAAATAAAAGCCACTGCCAGAAATTAACACAGAAAAATATTTATTTACGCACATATAAAATCATTCTAAATTCGAGGAATAAGTTTAACATTTAGATTTTTTATCTTAATTTTTAATTTTACATTTAAAATAGCTTGCTATAATGTTTAATATTTTATTTAGAGGGTCGAGTATGAATGGACTACATAGGTCTGCATTTGAAAGGAAAATATTCTTCCCTGATTTAACCTTAGGCAACAAATTTCGCAATCAACTGGCGCCAATCCATCTGATACATTCATGTATTCAATGTAGCATGATACGACAACACAAAATACTATATTGTCAGGAATGTACATCTGAACAATAAGTAGAAATAGAGAAGACATTGACTCTCCACCAACAGGAATATGATATCTGTGGGCAAGTAGATCAATAAACTAAAACTCCATAGGAATGGACTGCGGTCTTCTGCTGACTTACAAACCCATCCATAGGCAAACAGAGGGTGTGTGGCGTATATCTATAATCCTGCCCGTAGCGGATCTCATACTACATGTACTAATTACACAAATATATCCAATCCATTGAACCAATTCAACTACGAAATGAATAACCTAAGATTACCCTCCCTTAATACAACTTTACAAAACTATATAGCCATTCGCGCCCGACTTAATTTTAACATTTATATACGTTCGCACAGATTTATTTAAAAATGTTGGGTATAGATCGATTACACAGATTCCACGGTCAAAAACATTTCAAAATAAACATAAGCGATCAAAATACAAAATTATTGATACCGACAATCGCAGAGGGAAACTTATAAGTAACCCAATAGTATTCACCATAAGATACTTGCGTTGTCACCAATAACTTAAAAGACATCCGAATAAATACATTTTAGATACTCACCGTAAGGTATCATTATTTATCGAATGTCTATATATTTTGATCAAATATGAAAACCAAAATCTAATTAACCGCAAACGAATCCATGCAAGCGTCTATAGACAACTTAAATGTAATGCATTTAATAATTTCTCCAATAAATATTACTACACATAAAAATATTAAAAGGAAATGATTCTTTTCACAATCGCGGGAAAGATATAAAATTAACCATTATTAATTTGATTTAAACTTACAAAAAGTCAGATAGAGGTCCATTTTAAAAATTTATTATTTTGTTCAACTTGACGAAAGTTCTTGATTATTTAAAAAAATTTTTTAAGTTCCTTTGTTAACAGCTTACGGAAGAAGAGTCCAGGTTCTTGTTTTTCCACGGAGTCCTTGTTTGAAACCCGGTCAGATGTTCCGGAGGTAGCATTAGCTGGTTCCTTTCGGTATCACAATCAGTTCATTTTTTAAAATAGAGAGAGTGTGTGATATTGCGTCTCTATCACCACTCTCAAAACAAACAGCTGGAACTCCCCAATACTCAATATTTCTCCTTTTTATATTATCCACAAGGATTCACTGAACAAAACGTCACTAATCTGTTTTTCGTTATGGTCGGAGCCAAGGCTTAGTACGTCCATTTGTCAAGCTAAAAATCTTTCTTCTCTTATCTAACTTTCCATCTGACTTTTTAATTAAACAGCTTTTAGATTTAATTAATAAACAATCATTTCCTTTTATAGATTACAGGAATTAATTAATACCTGTTTTTATTTTAACTTACGTTATTTTTTTATTAAAATATTTTTATATTTCAATCTTGTATTTTTTTATTTAAAAAAAATACATTCAAATACCTTTTTTTTTTTGTTTATGAAAAAAAAAATATTTTTAAAGTTTAACATCTGTGCGAATGTATACACGTTTAACAATGTTTTAATTTTAGCGTTTAGTTTTTTTTACTTTTTATTGCGAACTTTTAAGTTTTTAATTTTAAATTAATGTAACGACATATTTATATATCGTTACATATAAATAATTATTATTATTGCTGCTTTATTCTAACCATCCTAAACACATTTATATTTTAGACATTTGGTATATAACTTTGCTAATATTTTTTCTGTTTCTTCACCTGCTTCTTTTAAATATATCAATTATAATTCCATCATTACCTGGAGCCTTTCCTTTTTTCATACATTTAATTGCATTTCTCACTTCTTCATTTAAAATTCTGGGCAATTCGAAAGATGTAATAGATATAGGAGGTACTTGTTCTTTATTACTATATAATTCTTGATAAAAATCTTCTACCAATTTCATAATGTCATCCCTATTTTTAGTAATAATTCCATCTTTTTCCCTTATTGCAGATATAAATTTCCTACCAATACCAAAATGTTGTTTTACATTCTTAAGACTTTTATTTTCTTCTACAGCTTTTCTTGCTAGTTCACAGTTATACTTTCTTATATCATTTTCAACACTTTTCAGGACCATTTTTACAAAATTTGAGATATTCAATTTTTTTAATGCATGATTCTTGTATATCTTCATATTCCTTCTTTTCTTCCATAAGTTCTCTAGTCTCAGTAGAAATTTTATTAGTCAATTGCTGCTTTTTCTACCAGCTATCTTTGTTGCAGTTTTTAAAAGTGTATCAATTATTTTCATATTAATTTCATTCAAATCTGAATCATGTTCAAAATCTCCTAATACTTGAAACCCATTTGTAAGTTCTAATTTAAATTCATTAGAATGTTTCTGAAGATTAGGAATATCAACTGTAAATATAGTTTTTTTTAATAATTTTTGTCTCTCTAGTTTTACGTTAACATGTACTCTTACCCCTTACTAATCGATGATCACTTCCTGTGTTAAATTTATTAAGAACATTACAATCTTGAAATATGTATTTCCTGTTAGTCAAAATATAATCCAATTCTGCTGTACCTTCATTTGGATGCTTCCATGTCCATTTCCTTCTAACATTTTCTCAAAAAAGAATTCATAATATAAAGTTTTCCTTCTCTGCAAACTCCCACAAGTCTATGTCCTCTCTCATTTCTATTACCATAACCAAAATTACCTACAACACTTTCATCTTTCATTTGTTTACCAATTCTAGCATTAAAATCTCCCATAACAATTTTAAAATGTTGTTTACTCTGATCAAAAGCCTTTTGTACATCCATATAAAATCTTCTACTACTTCATCACTGTGAGAACTTGTTGGGGCATAAACCTGAATTATCTGCATTTGATATCTGCTATTAAGTTGTATAACTAATCTGGCCACTCTGTCAGATACACCATCAATCTCCACAATATTGTTCTTCCACTTTTTATTTATAATGAATCCTACTCCACTTGTATTTCCAATATTTGTGCCCTTATAATAGAGCATATGTCCACTTTTTAAATCAATTGTCTCTTCACCTTTCTTCTAACCCACAAAGTCCAATAATATCCCATTTAATATAAGAGAGTTCTTCTTCTAATTCTTGCAATCTTCCTTCACTTGAAAGTGATCTGCAGTTGTAAGTACCTAAATAATAAGTCGTCATCAAATGGCAGCCTGGGTCCGCCTCAGGATATTCTTAGCACCCTCCACCTTCGGCCACCAACTTTGCTGCCTTGGTTGGTGACTTTACACTCTTCCGCCTCCTGGGATTAAGGGCCATGCTTTATTTTTGTCTGTCATAATTGTATAATTGGGAAAAATCTTTATCATTTACACAAACATTCATTCTGCCTTATCAGGCACTGAGAAGAAAGACCATGGTGTTTCTTGATCTTAAACTCAGAGGTAAAAAGCCAATAAACTCACCACGCTGGCTAATGCGTGTTGGTGAGCAACCCATCCATGCTCGTATACTATATGAATAAAACATATAGTAATAACAGCTGCAACGACAAGAACGTATGGAGTGGACATTAGGAATTTGCCCTGCTCGGTTCCTTTAAGGCCTCCAAGAGGAATCAAAGGGTCTCCTTTCAGTTAATAGCAAACTCCTTTCTGCAGCCAAAAAAAAAAAAAAAAAGAAAAAAAGGAAAATGAAGAAAAGTAGAGATAGCTAACAATTAATCAGAATTGTATGTTCAAATCAATCTTTTATCTGTTGAAATATATGGTCACAGAAAAGTGAATATTTAAAATAAATAAGCAATTATCTAAAACATGAAATGAAAATACAGAAACTGTATATAATATGATTAAAATGAAATGAAAATACAGAAACTGTATATAATATGATTAATAATAAAAAAGATTAAAAATTAGAATACATGAAGATATTGATAGATAATTAACTGTTAGCATAGCCAAGTCTCACAGCAATATAATAAAATTAAGTGGGCGATGGCAGAAGACTATGATGAGCTTTTATTGTTTTCAAGAAAAAGTAGACAGAAATATACGTCACAATATAAAATATATTAATACATTTTTAAAATATTATAATTATTAAAAAAAAATTAGCCAAGGGATCAAGTAAATAGCAATATAGAGACTTGGACAATGATTAATATTGTAAATAAAATAAAAAATAGCATTAATTGTTCTATAAGCGAGAACAATAGAGCCATGAACTACACTGTATTTAATCACATGACTTCAATTATACACTATTCAAACTATTAAAATTCACAAATTTAGGATATCACGAGCAGCCATTTTTGTTTTTCTGAGCACCAGATACGATTACATTTTATAATATGTCAGTAGTCATACATGATTATGTTTATTAATAAGAATTTTCAATTTATGTTAAAAGCAAATATATTTTATTTTTTCTTTATTATCTTTTCCGAATATAATGTGTAGCACATAATAAAATATTTTCTAAGAGAAATGCTAAAAGTTTTATAAAATTTTAGAACTTAAACTTTAAAAATATGAAAACAATTATAGAGATCATAAATTCTTGATAAAAAGATTAGTCTATTAGGTTTCTATCAACCAAACATAAGATATCAGAAGCTATGTACATTTGAATACAAAGGGGACTTGGAACAAAATGTAATATAGTTCATGACTCTACTATTGTTTAAAATTTATTAACAAGTAAGGACATTTATTTTCATATTAAACTCTTAATAAGTTATGCTTGTGGAACTTTTCTGGTAAAATTATTATTTCTGACATTTAAAATAGAGAGAGAGAAAAAAAGATAAGAATCATTGATTAATATATAAAATAGTCTTCAATATGTTCTGTAATTGTAGTCTCTTAATGCTTTATTCAGAAGATTCATGATAGTCATAAAAAGTTATTATTTTTAGCTTTCTAGATCAAAAAATATCTGAGCAGTTGAATTTTCATTGCTAGTTTTTATGAGCATTATCATCATCACCAAAAGTTATGTGAAAGGATTATTAATGAGATTTCTCAATAGCAATGACAGCCTGTGAGAATTCACCTATGAAAACATTTTCTGAAAATTGCTATATCATATGACTTTTTCAGCTTACATTTAAATTATAATCCTCCCTCTTCATTCTAGAAATCAAAATGTAAGTATTAAATAAATTACTAGATGACAGAACAATTATATTCATACCCACCAATTTCTTGATCATCTGTCATCTCTTGGTAGAAACCATAATATGCATTATTTTTATTCAGTGCTACTTTATATTTTTATCCTCTTATTCACATTATTGATAAGCAAAGTTATCTATTTTGTAAACAAATCATTAAAATACATACATAATTTCTTAGCTAGTATTAGACCTATATAGTTATGCTGGCAGGTTGATTTAAATAGCTGGAGAGAAAAATATTACTATATCACTATCTTCTGTGAAAAAAATCAATCAAAAAAAAAAAAATTATACTATCACAAAAAATAAATAAATCCAACTTTTCTCCTCTTTGATACCAGTATCAATTAAATACGCATCATCAATATGTGCATGAGCAATGACAGAATCAAATTCTAATTATTGATTAGTAAATAATTATCAGTTAAGGAGTATATAGTTTCACACTACTCATAATAAATTTGAATACAAGTTTCAAATAGCTACATTAAAGCACTTGAAATTAATATAAATTCCCTTAAGATTAAGAGAATGGTCATCAAAACATCAGATAAAAGAAAGTATTTAATACTATGCTCACCATTATTATTAAAAATGTTGGAATATAAAAGAATATGTGGTTAATATTTGGACAATTAATTACTGAAAATGTTTTATTCTAAGTCTTATCTTCTGCAACTTTTCAAAAATGTTTCCTAAACAATTGCTAAGAATCTGTAGTTACAAAGTTCAAATAGTAGTTATCAATAAAAGCAAAGATAAAATATGGCAGCAAATTAGTTTTCTACAAACATTAAGTTTTGAGAAATTGTCTATCAAGTTGAGCCTTAATGGCTCAACTACTTTTTACAAATTATTATAAATGACTTTTTAATACTGTATAATATTTAGAAGCTACATATATCTTTCAACCAGTCAAAAACCTTAATCAAAAATTTTTTTTTGGTGAAGACTATTCATAAATTTTTTTTTTGAAAATATTTTTATCTGTTTTTAAATGTGAATGCTCTTTTGATACTTTATATATAAATACTTTTTAAATCCCTTTCCGTTTCACCATCAACCTAATGACCTACTCGTCTGAACTAGTTTCGAACCTATCTTAAATGTAAAAATGTCATATGTAAAAATGTTATATATAAGTCGAGCGGGAAAACTTTGCTACAATGGCCGCTTGAATGGCATCATCCATTTACATACGAAAACACGCTATAATTAGACAGGTTTGATAAAATTATAGCGGAGAAATGCTCATAATTTATTATAAAATGTTTTATTAATTTTCAGTCAATTCTTAATTATATTCGCTATAATATTCGTATGTGGATGGATAATTTATACCTTGGAATAGCGTAATGTAAATGTTTTCTTTAATTTATTTAACGGTTTTCTGATTTAATGTTTTACATATATAGTTGAAACAAGTATTTTCTTTAAATTTGCTTTTTTTTTTAAATAAACAAATATGTTAAAAGTTATTTAGTTTTATAAAATAAGAATTATCTGTTCGCAATTAAAAATGAGAATTTTTTGTAAACAAGATATCAATTAGTGACACACCCGGGTAAAGCAAAATCTGTTTTCTGATTGATTTTTGTTTGCAACAAAATACTTTTTCATTAACTAAGAATACCGTCTTTTCCTTGCTAGGTAATAACACCTGAAAAGGAATTTAATTAATGAAAATGAATCAATTATATAGTTTATATATTTTGATACATTTTTTTGGCTGAAATTAAATATAACACCTCGGAGATTTTATCAGTTGTTGTAGAAATTGAATTATATTATTTTGCTTAAATTAAAAGTCAATTGGTCCCGAGGTTTCACGAAATTCCAGAAAGGTGTTAAAGCCAGTTAGAAGGATAAAAATAGGCCTTGATTTTAAGCGGGAAGGGAGAATCCATCTTACTCTTTGAAGAGAGTCAACAGGAGAAGTTTTAGCTAGTGTTCAACCTTAACATGTCTGGCTAAAAGTCAGGCAAAATTTTGCTGCTTTCCCGTGATGGAACGCCTCTAGTTCAATCCATCAAATGCCAAAGGAACAACCAAGCTTACACTAATTAAATTCTGAAGATGCCATAAGCCGTAAAAATAATTTGCCTTCGTTCCGATTTCAATCCAGCCAAAGAAACACTATTTTAAAAATCGTCTCCCAACCAAATTGAAGATGCCATAAGCCGCCAAAGAAGTCACCTTCGTTTCCAGCTCGAATCTCGCCTTAGCTACAGAACTATTTTAGTATTATTTAAAATCACAGAGCTCTGTATGAATTTCAACAACAATCATTATTTCTTCAAAATCAGGTTAGCTAACCATATTATTGAAATTTCTATCTAAATTATACTTTCAAATAATATTTAAATGAAATACTTTTTGCTAATACAATAGTGTAAACTGTCTAAATTGTTTCTAAAATATTTTAATTCTATAAATGAAATAGTTTTGCTAAATTTCTGTTAATTAATGTTTGCTATATAATTTAATCACTGCAATTATATTTTGCTTTTCTTTGCTTATTTTATTTATTATTAGTTATGCCTATGTTTCCTAAACGGCATGCATTTAATTATTAATATGTTTTTAAACATATAAATTTAAAATCTTCATATTATTATTCATATAGCGCTATTTCGTGCGCTGTTTCAAACCCAAATTCATATTTTGTCATTTAATAAATTAATTAATATAAATATAAATGTGGCTTTTCAACCTTTAATTATTTAATTACTAAAGATTAAACTAGCTCTGGAGTGTAATTATAAGTATATTTTTCAGTTAAGTATTTGTGGTCCCTTTATTAAATATACTTTTCCACCTTTTAAGAGTTTATTAGTTATAGATAACTAAAGAGATTGAACGGGATAAAGTAAAGTTTGTATATACATTTCTGTCAGTAGCATATCGTATTTCTCATGCTACAGAAGAGTTGGCTTTTTGGATCAAGCTGATGATCTATGTTCATTTAATATATGATCTTTTAATTTATAATATCCTTCAAGCTTGATGGATGTGGGATTTATTAATATTTTCTCGTTGTGCTGTTCTTTTTGATATATATATATAAGATGGAGCCACGGCGCTGCCAGCACATCTTCTTTATAGGGCAATGCAGTAGCGAAGTCTGAGCTACGGGCCGCACTAGCACGTAAGTCCCCCGCTTCTTATGAACCAAATAAAGGTTCCCTTTTGGTAGCATGACGACCGGTTCTTGGGTAAACCGTTGTTTGTCACAAAACCCTAAAACTATTCTTCCATCCGCAGAGCTTCACTTTATTATTATACTTTACTTGTGCCTAGCGTATTAGTGTAATCAAGTCATAGCCAACTCTTTCCTCCCTAATATGCAGTCTTCGGCGTTGATCCGAAGCACTCTTGAAAACCCGTTCGATCTAAAGCTATCTGGGACGCTTTAAAAGCCCATAGTTAAAATAAATTTATTATAATTAAGACGTATTATTAAGCTTCACTCCAGACTTGGTTTGATTTCACGTACAATAGCCACACGAACTGATGATGAAAGGGCATAACTGGTAAAAGTTAATGTAGTGATTAGTTATATAGTAGGGTATTTATTTCCATTAAATAATATTGGAGCAATTAAATAATAGCCAACGTATCAATTATTGGCCTAGAGTAATGTTACTTTATAAATAAAATGCCTGCGTGCATTTGCCAACAACAATTGTCAATAAATATATTTTAATTCATCATATATCAGTTTCTGTCTCATTATTAAATCAATCCAATTCACTAATTGCCCATAAGTATTCATTAGTAAAGCCCCTATTATTTAAATATGTTAGATTTTATCTGTGGAATGTCTAGTATTTACGTTGTTTATATATATGTTTAAGTCCATGAGTCTTATTGTTTTCTCCGATTTGCTAGTGGGCCGGATGAAGAATTAAATCTCGTGTGCTACCATTGTTATGTTATCCATTGGGTGTTAGATCTGGTGCTTGGAGAGTGGGTTCGAATCCAGGCTGGTCCCTGACCTAAATCTCGGGCTTGACTGGGTTTGAAGTACATTTTGTGAGTTCCAGCTCGTGTTAGATGGATAAGCATGTTTTGACTGGCACAATATATA
>JAQFVV010003430.1:669-11105 GCA_028023455.1 Epiperipatus broadwayi | reverse complement strand
GTCCCACTTATCTGACTTTCCACCAGTCAGTTTTATATTCACAATGTATTTTAATTTGTGAATTTTATTTGACTAATGCTTATCTGTAAATATATATATATATATATATATATATATATATATATATATATATATATATATATATATATATATATATATATATATATATATGTGTGTGTGTGTGTGTGTCATATTATTATTACTATTTGCGGGATATTCCGTGTAGTGAAAAAGCTAAATGCTGACGTTTCAGTACAATATCAAGTACCTTCCTCAGAGCATCCTCTTTCTCAAATCATAAGAATGCATGTGAGATTTAAAATCGTTTTTATCGTTTTCTTTCTCCTCATATTTAAATTCTATTGGTTGAGAAGTTTTAAAATTTATTTTCTCTTCCAATAGTTTCTTCCAAATGTTGTTAATCTTCTTTAACTCACACCTTTCATTTATGCTCTTGGGCCTTTTAAAAATCTCTATAGCTTCTCTTAGCAATCTCTGGTCATATTGTTCAATTTTTGCTAAAATATTTGTTTTTTTCAAAATTGATATCATGATTTGTTAATTTAATATGAGAATAAATAGCTGATGAATTGGATTTTTCTCTCACTGCCAGAATGTGTTCTTCCTTTCTAATATTTATTCTACGATTAGTCTGTCCTATATATGTATGTGGACAGACCCTACATGGAATTTCATACACACCATGACACTCCAAAGCAATTTTATCTTTAGGAAGAGGAAATATTTCACTAATTTTTTTATAAGTAGTGTAAATTGTGTGAATATTATTATTCTTTAAAATGTTACCAATTCTATCAGTTACTCCTTTAATATATGGCAAAGTTGTCTTAATTTTTGATTTATCAAAATCTTTTTCTTTTGATATGTATAAGCCCTATTAATAATTTTGTAATTAAAACCATTATGAAGAAGCATTTTATTAGTAGCAAAAAGGTCCCGGTGAAAATGGCTATCATCAGAAAGTCTCTTTGTTCTATCCAATAGTGTCTTTGCCACTGAAAATAGTTGTGCAGGATGGTGATGAGAGGAAAAAATGCAGATATCTCCCAGTGTGTGTTGGTTTTTTATATATACCATGGGATAAAGAACCATCTTCCCTTCTTTCAATCAAAACATCTAAAAAAGGTAATTGATTATTATTTTCTATTTCCATAGTGTAAATTTAATATTGTTGTGAAGAGAGTTTAAAAAATTAAAAAAGTCATCAAGAGCATGCTTACCATGAGGCCAAATAACAAAGGTATCATCAACATACCTCAGCCATATAGATGGTTTTTTAACTGCTAAAGTCAAAATTTTATTTTGACATATATATATATATATATATATATATATATAACATGTTATCAAAAATCATCAAAATACTGAAATGTTTATAAATATTCAGTATGTGTACATGAATCATATAAATAATTGTGATTATTGTACAAATGTTGGATCATGGCATTACCCAACTTGTTCTTAAGAATGATGCATATCTGCATTATAATTCTTTAAAAGAAGAAAAAACAATTATTTATTTACTATATGAA
This sequence comes from Epiperipatus broadwayi, assembly GCA_028023455.1. Classification (NCBI taxonomy): domain Eukaryota; kingdom Metazoa; phylum Onychophora; class Udeonychophora; order Euonychophora; family Peripatidae; genus Epiperipatus; species Epiperipatus broadwayi. The sequence continues at coordinate 9,552 of JAQFVV010003430.1, read as the reverse complement.
TAAGTATAACACTAAAACTCAATGCATAAAATGTAAAATTACTATGCGTGTTAACATTTCTATTTTTAACTTTTAAGACATTTTGACTCAATACTGTCATTGGAAAAATCGGAAGTTCCTAATGTATTATGGAAGCTCAGTATATGAATTTATTAAAACAGGCAAAACTCTCTATACATATTGCCACTCCCTGCAAGCCAGAGTAATTAATGGGTGCCAGAAGGCTTGTGCATAAAATCCCCATCTAGTGCCTACTCATCCAATATCTCCAGACTAGTTTCTGGCTTGTGGCCTTCGTCAATGAGGAGCCTTGGATCTGAGAGCACTGCACCTAGATCTTAGGATCTAATGCAACCCTCCAGCAGCCACCTTTTATCTCTACTTAACTACAAAACTATGAGTCTTAAACTGAAAACACTATAATATTTTCCAATTCAAGCCCATTAGCTTATACAGTCATATAGGTCTGAACTCAGTTCAGTACCTATACATTTTGGTGTCTTGGGTTCTTTAATAACTATAGCCCCTACTATCCTACTAGGCATGATTGGTTTTAAGTGACTAATAAGTGAGAGAGTTTTGTCCCTGTTTTAATAACAGTTATATGCAAGCATAAGAAATGGTGATCATGTGGTATGAATTTATGTATGTAAACCTAATGTAAGCGTTAAAGTATTTTGAATGCCAAAGCAGTATAGGTAAATGATGATGATGATGATAATATAAATATTACTGATTTTGATTTTTTCAATAAAACTTCTACTACCATCATGATGGGGGGGGGGGTGTCTAACTATAAAGAAAATTCATAATTTTTCCAATATTCAGCCAAAACTATTTTCCAAAAGGAAAGGAAATAACAATTAAAAAATAGTTACAAATCATTCATAATAAGCAATTACAGTCAAATGAAACAAGATAATAGTCTTTATTGTTACTATTTATTTGAAACATTAAATAGTTTAAGTTTTTATTTATTTTTCTATAGAGAGTTAATTCTTATTCCAATTTATTCAGTTACTCAACCACTGCTTCAAATTAATAAAGTTTCTATTCCAGTAACTAAATAGACCGCAATTAATAAAACATTGTAATATTCATGCTTGTTTTAATATATATTTTATTTAATTTACACGTGCGTTCTCTCTTTCACAAAGTAATTTAAAATAACTAAGCAATAATAATATTTTAAAACTGGGAAAATTATCTATGTTAAAAAAATAAAAAGAGCGAAGAAGAACGACTACATGAACAAGCTCATTTTTTTATTATCAAAACTACGATCTTTTTTTTTTTCAATTATCAAATTAAAAAATATACTGAAATACACCAGATTATATATGTTTAGATTATAGTCAAAGTTGTTTTATGAATATGAATGACTATTATTTGAGTGACTGATATTTAGAATTTAAAAAATAATTTATGTTTTGTATATGCTTCTTAATTGTAAGAAGACAAAAAAAAAATATGTTTGGTTAACTGAATAGAATTGTCTGTGTTTAACCAATCACTCACCTCCATCGTAACACATACGATATGATTGCATATATAAACATGAAATTAGCATAAGCTTAATGAACATTTTTTACTCAGTCTATCAATAAATTAACTCTACTAGTATCAACAAAGGGTCAAGAATAGAATGCACCCACCAATGCTAGCATCTACTATTAATTTTGATCATAAATAATTTTGTCAATGAAAAAACATCTCTTCATATATCATTACAAATAGAGAATAATATCTGTGTGTGTACCGATTTTGTATCGACCAAATATCTGTTATTTTTAAAAAGTTGGATATTTATATATACCTGGAAAAACATTATTGGAATTTTAAAAAAAAAATTTGAATTCAAATCCTTGATTATTATTTTTCATGCTTGTCTCTTTTCTACCTCAAGAAGGATAGTTTCTTTGCATTTAGATCATAAACAATGAAACTAGAGCTGTAATAAAACATAGTGCTAAAAGGAAAAATAAAACTTTTGATGTAGGTTATGTGTTATATATTTTGTTATTTTAAGATAAAAAAACTTATGTTTTGTTTACCTTTAATTTTAAAATATAAAATTTATTTATGAATAAACAATGTGTATATTTAAAGGGTTGGTTGATAAGCTATCTACAATAAAAGGTTGGAGAGATTCATTTTTAAAAACTTTAAACTCTTATTTCGTGATAAATTAATTCCTGACTCAATATTTTCAAATATTCATTTTTATATTTAAAACTTAACTTAAAAATATTTGTATAAGAAGAGATTAAATACAATCAATTTTATGTTATTTTCAATAAAGTCAATTTTGTTTAGTCATATTTTCTGATTATACATTTTATTTGAAGATGGAAGATATCTTGAAATTTCTTCAACAGTTTATGTATTTCATTGTCAAACAACACTTTCGTGATACATATATATTTATTCATTATTTGTTATTAATTTTATGAGGTAATAAAGAGAAATTGTATTTGTATTGCTTAACTGGCTGCAATTTTAGTCAATTGCATAGATTGTTTTTTATATATTATATTATTAATTACTTATTATAAAACAGGCAAGACTCTCCCATACAGTAGTGCCACCCTGTGCCAACCAGAGTAATCAATGAATGCCAGAAGGCTTGTGCATAAAATCCTCATCTGGTTGCCTACTCATTCAATATCCCCAGACAAGTTTCTGGCTTGTAGCCTTCTGCAGTGAAAAGCCTTGGATCTGAGAGCACTGCACCTAGATCTTGGGATCTAATGAAACTCTCTAAGAGCCACCTTTTATCTTTTACTTAACTACAAAACTAGCAAAGAATAAAATTTGAAAACACATTAATATTGTCAATCTAAGATCAATAGCTTGCCATAGTCATATGGGTCAGACATCAGTTCAGCACTCACACATTTTGCAGGTCTTTGCTTTTATGTGCCAAGCATAAGAGATGGTGATCTTGTGATGTTTAGTGGTTTAACTCAGTTCTGCCTAATGGGATAATTATAGTGGCTATGGCTGTTAAAGAGCCAAAGACACCAAAATGTATGGGTTCTGAATAGAGTTGAGACCATATGACTATAAAAGCTGAGCTTAGATTGAGAAATGTTGTGTGTTCAATTTCATTCTCATAGTTTTGTAATTAAGCAAAATAAAGAGTAATTGCTACTGATAAGGTTGCAGTAAATCCTAAGATCTAGTTGCAGTGCCCTCAAATCCAAGGTTTCTCACTGAAAGAAAGTCTAAGCCATAGCCTAGTCTGAGAATATTGGATGAGTAGGCCCTAGATGAGTTTTATGCACAAACAATACAATATTCATTGATTAGTCTAGATGGCACAGGATATTTTTCTGTATGGTGGTTTAGCCTGTTTAATAACAGTTATGTGCTAGCACAAGAGATGGTGAATATGATGTTTTAGTGGTTTACTTATTATAAATTAGTAAAATTTAAATTTGATTCAAATCAAATAAACTTTTAAGTGTGCAAAGTAATTTTTATAACAATTAAATAACATTCTAAAATTAAACCATCATTAAATGAAATATAGTCTTATATATTTATTAATATTATATGATTATTGTTAAGTCTCATAGAGATAAAATATATATGATCCATATGTTGAAATATTTGTTTGTCAGACATGAATAATGTAATTAGTTCACAGTTAATTATCAAGAGCTTATCTTGTCTAATTTACAAAGATCTTGATAGATTTTTATTCTGTCATTAGCCAGAATGATCTACCTTAATTATCTTTAAACTTCTTTGAGGTGGATCATAAATTTAATTAACTATTAGGTACAAATACCTATCTTTAGCTTAAATAAAGACCATTAATTGTTTATATGGATTAATTATTATAAGAAGTCCATTTTTAATCTCTGTATAGCAAAAATTCTAATTGGTCAAGTGAGTTAAAACTCCTAAACTTTTGATTGTTCAGTGCAAATCAGCAGTAAAATATATATTTGTCTTTTAATATTATATTCATAGTTTATTTTCTAAAAGCAAATTAATAATTTATCAGACTATGAAAGTGAACTAAAGTTTTTTCAAAGTACATTCTATTTATAATTATAAAATATTCTATAGTGGAGAACCAAAAAAAGAACATTTGTAACCTATTGAAAAATGCTGCATCGTCGTGTTCTTTCCCAATTTAAACCATGTAAAAGTAAAAACTTTTACTAAAATCTTTACTATTCTTTTAAAATAATTATATTTTCAGCATTATCTATTAAAATAATTTGAACTATAACAAAAAAATACTTTAAAATTACTCTAAAACCTTCATTTTCATTGTGAAGAAATCAAACCAAAGAACTTGGAGCTGGCTCAAAATTGTTGACAAGCTCTCCCTTTTGTTCAAAATATGAGAAACAACCAATAAGTATCTTGGAAAGTCCATCTTCTCACATTTTTCTAGCTTCAAATTTAAATATTATTGATTTTTAATTTGTAAAATAATTCTAGAGAAGGGCAGCATCTTACAGTGCTTTTTAAACAAAAATTTTCTTTTAATTTGTTTAGTCTGAGAAGCATTAATATTTATTAATTATTATTGTGTGTGAAAAGTATAATTAGTGGTTAAAGTATTTGAAAGATTGAAAATTGTGTTTTTTATTTTGTTTTTTTGGTTTTTCAGTTTTATTTTATTTATATATATAGAAATTTTAAAAAAATTTATTATTTATTTTTGTTTTGTTTTATTATTATATATTGTTATTTTATATATTGAAATTATTATTTTTTATTTAAAAAACCTTTGTTTGATTATTTTTTTGTACATTAGTTAATAAATGATTTACTTTTAAGAAAAATATAACGTTCGAAAAACGTTATTTATATATAGAAATTTTTAAAAAAAGTTATTATTTATTTTTTGTTTTGTTTTATTTATATATTGTTATTTTATATATAGAATTATTTTTTTTATTTTTAAAAGTTATTTTGTTGATTAGTTTTTTTTTAAATTTGTTATTAAAAGATTTACTTTTAAGAAAAATATAACGTTCGAAAAACGTAAAATAAAAAAAATGGATTATATTTGTATTTCAAAATGTTTATATAATCGGGAAAAGGAAATTAAGCGTGCTGTTGTAGAATGTACTATATGTGATGGGGTATATCACTTGAAATGTTTAAATAAGACTAGGAAGGATGTAAATGGTTTATGGTTATGCAGTCAATGTATTAATATGATAAAAGAGGTGAGAAAGTGTTTTCAAAGTGTAGATAGTCGAAGAATAGTGGGTGGAGAAAGTAATAGTGTAATGGAGATTAGTCAAAGAATAAATAAGATAGAGGAAGAATTGAAGAATGTAGAAGTAAAATTAAAATCATTAGAGATAAAATGTGAGAAGATAAAGGAATTATTGAGTAGGAATGATAAGGAAGAAATAGATAAGGAGGACCAGAAGGTATTAGAAAATGTTATAGATAGAGTAGAAAAAGTAGATTATGAAACAGTATTGATAGGAGATTCACTAATTAGAGAATGTGGGGATATAATAGCAAGGGAAAATAGAAGTAGGTATGTAGAGTATGTTTGCCTGGAGCTAGAATTAGGGATGTAGCAGATAAAGTTAAAAAACAAGGTAGTAGAGATGTATATGTTATGGTGGGGACTAATAATTTATTAGAATCATCAGAGAGAATAATGGATGAGTATGTAGATTTGATTAGGAATTTGATTATGATTAAAGGAAGAGTAGGAATAGTTGAATTATTACCAAGGTTTGACAAGAGTTATTTGTTAGATAGGGCATGTTCTATAAATGAGAGATTGAAAAAATTGTGTGAGAGAAATAATGTTATGTTTGTGGATGTGTGGGATTGTTTTATTGGAAAGAGAGTTATATAGTAAAGATGGGTTGCATTTAGGACAACAAGGAAGTGAAGTTTTAGGGAGTTTGATTTATAAAGAATTTTTTTCGGGAAACTTATAAAGGGGGGTGGGTTTTTAAATTGTAATATTATTAAAAAGAATGGATGGAATATAAGAAGTAAGCAAAAGAAATTTGATTTTGATATAAATATAGATATGGAGAAGGAATGGGTTTGTAAAATTAATGGTAAGAAAGTAATTTATAAATGTAATGGAGAAGAAAGAATTAAAAGAATTTATAAAAGAGTAGTTAGGAAAGAAGAAATTGTTAAAATTGGGTTTTTGAATATGCAAGGTGGTAGGAAATCAGAAAAGTGGATGGAATTAAATAAAACAATTGAAAATGAAGAGCTTGAGGTATTAGCAGTAGTGGAAACACATTTAAGAGACGAAGAAGAACCTATTTTGGAACAGTTGGTATGGCAGGGTATAAATAGAGAAAGAAAGAAAAAAGATTGTTGGTGGTAGATTGTTATATTTTAAAAATATTTATTGTTAAATATCAAGAACCTGTTATTAATTTGAAATAGAGTTAGGAAGATCAAAATGGATCGTGCTTCTCGTTTATAATGCTACTGAAATAATCACCATTACATAGCATGGAATAGTAACATATAACCTCTAGTTAAAGATATACAAGATTTTACAGAAAAGGGGAAGAGGAAAAGCAATAGTTTAGGGATATATGAATATGGACATATTGAAGAAATTGATGATAAATAATAAAAATGGACAGCTTTTAAATTTTGTCAGAAAATTAATTTAATTATTGAAATTTATTAAATATTCTGAGGAACATACATGGTCTAGAAATAATATTTCATGAATTGATTATTATTAGTAGATAGGGAATAAATAAAAACTCAAAATTAGGTGTTTGGTAATGAGGAAAAAGTATCTTGCCTAGTGATCCCCAGCACCATTGTAATTTAAATGGTTAGTAATGTGATGGAGAATAGGAAAATAAAAGAGCAAAATAATAGTGAAAGATATAGTGGAGAGTGAATAATCAAAATAAGTTGAGAAGTATAAAACTACAAGTTAGAAAATCAATAGGAGAGTGAGTTGGGGATGAGTATAAGATTTGGTGTAAGGAAGTAGAAAAAGTTGCAAATAGGGTTTTAGGTGAGAATATTGAAAAGAATAAAATTAATAAAAAATTAAAATTAGTAAAAGTGTAAAAGAAAGGAAAGAGGCATGTAGAGAATATAAGTGTGCTATTAAGAATAAGAAAGTGAAAAAGATATTAATGCTAAATGGGAAAAGTACTTAGAAAAGAAGAAGTTGGCTAAAATAGATATTTATAGAGAGAAATGAAATTGAATAGTAAATTGTTGGAGGATATTAATAAAAGTGGAAGAGATGAAGTAAAAATTTTGGAATTATATTAAAAGGAGAAATGTAGGAGAGAGAGTTACGTATTGCTCTAAGATGATGAGGGGAGCAGGTGTAGTTCTAGATAGATTTAGAGAGAATCTTAAATAGTTATGTAATAAATATAGAAAAGATGTTAGATGTGAATGATAGAATATTAGAAAATATGAAAGAATATAGTAATGGGAATATTAGTTTTTCAGAAAATGAACTAAATGAGGTAGAGAAGAAATTGAAAAGTGGGAAGGCAAAGAGGTTTAGATGGATGGGCAGCAGAGATGGTAATGAATTTAGGATATAGTGCAAAAGTAAAGTTATTATCCTGTTTTAATAAAATGGCACAGAATAGAGTTTTCCCAAGTAGTTGGAGTAATACAAGAGTAAGGTTATTATTTAAAGGAAAGGGTAAGGATCATAGAAAGTTGAATAATTATAGACCAATAGGGTAAAATCAGTTTTATACTTAAAGTTTTCATCTATATGAGTGGCTAGTAAAATTGTAAAATGGATGGAAGGGGAATAATGTAGTGGGTGAAATGCAAGGAGGTTTTAGATTAGATAGGCGTATAGGAGATAGTTTATTTGTAGTTACACAACTTATGGATATGAGTAGGAATGCAGATAAACAGTTATATATGAGTTTTATAGATATAGAGAAGGCATATGATAGAGTAAATAAAAATAGATTATGGATAAGTTTAGCAAATTTGGGAATGGATGAAGCTTTAATAGATATTATTAAAGAAATATATGAAAATAATTATTATATATATCAATTAGAGAATATTGAATCAATTAAAGTTAAAAATGGTGTGGGACTAAGGCAAGGATGCCCTATGTCACCTATTTTGTTAAAGTTGTATTTGAGTGAAATGGAAAGAGCAATAGAAAGATTAGGAAGAGGGATAGAGATACCGTTAATAGGTAGTAAGGGGAGTATATATTTTGTCAGGTCTTTTTTTTGCAGATGATATATTTTTGTGTGTAGAAAAAGGAAGGTATGGAAGTTATGTTGAAGACATATGCAAGGGTGGGTAAAGAGATGGGGATTAAATTTAGTGAAGAGAAATCAAATATAATGATGGTTAATACTGAGGAAAGAGAAGATGTAGAATTTTTATTGGGAGATATTAAGTTAAGTGTGGTGAATAGATATAGTTATTTGGGAATTATTTTAAGTAATCAGAAAAATTATTTGGATGAATGGGAGAAAAAATTGATAAATGAAGCAAAGAAAAGAAAGGGATTGATAAAGAAATTAACAGTATTTTCATATAATAAATATGATGTAGCTAGAATTATATGGAAAGGAGTTGCAGTAGCAGGGTTAACATATGGTAATGATGCATTATATGTTAGTAAAAAGATATTAGATTATTTAGAAAAAGCTCAAAGGGAAGTAGGAAGACATGCATTGGATGCAGAAATATGGACAGCAAGGGAGGCAATTCAAGGAGAAATGGGATGGTCAAGTTTTCATATGAGAGATGCAAAAAGCAAAATGAAAATGTTTGGTAGATTGCAGTTTATGGATAATAAAAGAATAGCTAAAATAGTATTTAATTGGGTTATGAGTAAAGGGCAGGTAACAAGATGGGTGAGAAAGGTAATGCGCTATGCAAAAGATTTGGATA
>JAQFVV010003429.1:0-11116 GCA_028023455.1 Epiperipatus broadwayi | reverse complement strand
TGTACCCTCACTTCTCGATATATGATATAATTTATAATATGACCCAAGCTCAATAAAATCATTATGCTCAGCTAAAACATGTACAACTATCTTTAATATATTTTTGTAATATTATAACTTATCAGATTTATTACAAATTTATCAAAAATTAATATAGTTCAATATTATGCACTAATTAAATAAGTATTTAATTAAAATCATGAGACTGTGAAGTGAAGTTACAATTGGTAATCAGATTTACATTTTGAGTCAATGTCTTTCCAAGACACTGTCTCAATGGCATAAGAATACTATTACTTCTTCATAATATCTCATTCCTAACTCACAGCATTCTTATGACTTTTATAAATGAACTATCTTTAATAATAATAGATAAATAAATCTCAATCTATTGTTATGAAATATAATTCAAAATGATCTCAGGTTCTTCTAATTATCTTAAAGTAATAATAATTCATGTAGATAGGAATGATAAGGGATTTAATATCAAACCTAAATACACCTAACTTATTCTAATAACAATAATCACTACCAATAATAATCTTAGGGTATATCTTAATCTTATCTATTAGATTATACTTTTAATCATTAAGAAAATAAATAAATCATAGGCATGTCTTTCATTTCCATATAGTATCTTAATTTTAAAATAGTCCAAAATCTTATAATTTAACAATCTGTGGCAATAAATAATCTTATACTCTTATATTGTGCATTATAATTACTTTATGACCATTGTAATATCATATGTTAATGTCAATCGATTTCTATAAATTATATTAAGAAAATATTATGTTTCTTTCTCAAATAATAAAATAATAAATTCATATTGTGCAAATATTATGTTTATTCAAATTATCTGTTGTCAAATGCTGTGGTGTAAAATAATGAATTCAACCCATCTTTTAAAACAACTTAACAAATTTATTTACATCAACTTTAACAAATAATTTATTTACACTATTTACATTTAAATGGAACTAAAGAAAATAAACAAAAAATAAGAAAAAATAATAATACAAGTTTTTTTTTTACACTGTTACTACTTCCATAATCATAAGTAGATAATTTATACATTTCTGAAATTTTCTATCAATAATATTCAATTAAATTTATGACTTCAATTTAATAAACATTACTTGTTATCAATTAATATAAGGAAAGGTTTTATGTAAGATATCATTCATGTAGCATGTATGTAAATAAACAAACTTTAATAATTAAAAATGCTAATTCACTTAATTCTTACTGTTATTTATATTATAATGTACTAGTATGTATTAAATGTTCCATTAATATTACTCAAAGATCAATTAATGTATAAACTGATATAACTTTATAATGTAATAACAATTATTGATTATCACTGTTTATTTCATTCCGATATAATGTCATACTATATGTCTTATCAAAATATGCAATACGTATATGTACTTTTAAAGAATAATATTTTAAATTATTCAATAATTTCAACTTTTATAAATTATAATGTTAAATAAATTCTATGATTCTTTTCCATTTTAACTATTACACTTTTACTTGTTATTTCTATTTCCTCCTAATAAACTTCTATCTACAAATATCATTTCAACCTTATTTAACTTTAGAAAAATAGATGACCCATTTTTAAACAAAAATAATAACGATCCAAACTCTCTTATACCTCATCCTTTATATACAATAAGCCTTCAATCAAAATATAAATTTCTATGTAAAATTAACTTACTTATCTAATAAAAAAAATAAAATAAAAAATATAGACTTTATATACTTCTTACTAACTTGAAAAGAAAAAATAAATAACTTATGTTAATAAAAATCTAATTCCTAATATTGTAACAAAAACATTAAAATTTATTTAAGAAAGAATCATATAATTATTTCTAGATTCTCATATTACGTTGTACTAAATTTATATCATCAATTTAAAATATGCATATTAAAATAAAACTGCTATTATTAATCTTATGCGTGTATATTATTTAAACATTAATACATTCATTCAATAATCATATAACATTCGGTTGATCTAAAGAAAACATAGTAAATACATCAAATTATTATTATTATTACATAATTTTTACCATAAATGATACTTCAATGTACAGTCCGTCACATGATGTCCTCCAAGATTTCAGCTTTACAAAATAATTTCACATTTACATTCAACAATTATTCTTTTAAATATTACGTGTTGTATAATTATAAAATAAACTTTATGCAATAAAAAGTTATATTAGTATTTAGTTATTATTTTAATAAAAAAAAATGTAAATGTACCTTTCCTATCTTTAATAAATCAATAATTAATTAAATATTTATGTTAGTTAATAATTAAGACATATTACATAACATCCAACGGTGTCTTCTTCACTATATTGTTCTTTTTCCTAGGCACAAATTTTCACCAAACATTACTTCCTTTTCCGGTACATCACGTGTTTTTTAAAAGTTTTTATGGAATAAATGAAAACGTTCTTTTTTTTAGAAAATAAAATAAAATAAAAGTCAGTTCCATCATAAGAAGAAAATAATAATTAAAATAGTTTATGAGATCCGAATTCATTTCTTCTTAAGGAAAAAAAATTATTATTTAAAAGTTATTATTTTTTAGAATTAGTCTATAATTTACAAAGTTCTTGTTTAATTATTTTAATTGATTTGCTTTGGATATCCATGTAGATTTGCGCATTCCATAACAGATATTTAGGTAAGATTATTTTTAAAGTCTTTTGTACGACCAGCGTTTAGACTTTAATAATATAATAATTTTTATACAGGTATTTCTTTACTTATTAAATCTCCAATTTATTTGCCTTTTAAAATTGTCAGAATTTAGTCTTTTAAACCATAAAGACTTAACAAGGCAAATATTTATACACTTACTGTTACATATTATATCTTTACCAAGATATATATTTAAATTTAGAATTTACAAATACTTGCTTCATAAAGAAGTATTTCTCATTTTTTCAAACTTCTATTTTAAAAAATTAACTATCATTAGCTTTTAAATTTATACAAAGTCCAACGTATTACTGTTAGGCATCTAATAACTCTGCTAGTCAATCCAGCGTTTGTTAAATTTTCAGTATAAAGTCTCCAACACATTTTATGCTTATATGATGTCCTCATGATTATTTGATAGTAAATTGAGCTTCAATAAGGAAACGATCAATAGGGAACTATAATAAATTAACACTGCATATTTATCGGTAACTTTTATGAATTATTTTTTAAAACTACTCTCTTATAATTTTAAAACGATTTTGAGAGCGTCTATAATCACTTAGCTATTTTAATAGCACCTTTTGCCTTAAGAATTTCAATCACAAGTCCCCTCCGAACAATTGAACCTTGGTTTTATACCGGAAGAAAACTCCCACTTGATTGGTGAATTAAACAATCGACTTGCTAGCTTATTTACATATTTCACCAACAAGACAGAATTAAAAATAAATAATGACTTATTTAATATTTATTATTTATCACATTATTAAATTCTTAAATCAATCTTTATTGTTTATTTAAATCCATTAAACATTTTTTTAAAATATACTTTCTTACTTTATTTTTTAACTTTTATAAGACTATTTTTATAAACAAACTAAGTCTATTTTTATTCGTTATGCTTTTAAGCAATATTTTAAAAATCAGATTTAATATTTCACATTAATTATTTTTATTTTTATCTCGTGATAACCAATATAATATTTATAAATTTTATAACAGAATTTTTAAAATAGCTTTGCAATTTTACTAAAAAACTCCCAAGCATGTGTGTATGCGTTTAATTAACATCTGTTTTTTTTTACAACAGAGCTACAGACGCTTGTAATAATCTAAAAATAAACTAACAATTCATTTTTTAAAAATAAATATTTTTAAAAATAAATAATATCTTATAACAACTTTTAAAATAATAATTCGATATTATTAAAATCCAACATTAATTCTTCTATTATGTATTACTAATAATTAAAATATTTATATTCATTTATTAAATATTAACTTTTTATCAACAATAAATATATGCATTTAATTTTAACTTGTCTTTTAAAATTTTAACTTTAAACATTTATTTATTAAATTTATTAATGCAGTATGGATTATGGCCAGTTTTCCCAACCATATACTATTATCATCCCTATTGAAATGTCTCTCTCAAATATCAGCACAATTTTCACATATCAAACACTCATGAATTACTTTAATTACACTTTTTAAAAGATTGTTATAAACAAAATTAACATCATATAGCTAAATATATCTTAAATTTAAAATTTTTTAAATAGATTGATACATCAATTTATGGAGACCCATACAAAAGGGCACAATATATAATATTTATATTAACACTTTTACTAGATTAATATATACTGTATATAAGAACAGTAATAAAATATGAAATGCTGTTAATTCTATTCCATTCAAACTTCAACTTTTTTTAAAAAAATAAAATTAATAAAATTAAACTTATCAAAATATAGATTCTTTTGATATTTATATAGCCACTTGGAATTTTCACTCACATTATTTGGTATTTACTTTTATCTAATTTTTATTAAAAAGTTTTTATATTGTAACTTTAATAAATAGATTTAAAATATGGTTTTTTATTTTTTTATTTTGTAAAAACAACAAAAGATGAAACTTTCAGTTTTTTATTTGTCAACATTTTCATTCACCATTGATTCACTTCAGGATGAAAATCTCTCCAAATTAAATTCACTTGCTCTGATCCATAACTTCTCTGCATCACACCAATAAACTTACTTAATTCAGTCATTTATCTAGTGATTTCTTTTTTGGTCTTTTACAATGTCTTGATATCTAATTTAAGATTTCAAATACCCATTTATCATTTTTTTTCTAGCACTAAGTTCAGCCCAGCTCCATTTCTACCTCTTAATTCTTTCAATAATGACAATGATACCTGTCTGTTCTTACACCCAAGTATTTCACTTTTGATCCCTTTTTATTACTTTCAAGTATATCTCTCTATACTTCATTGAGTGATTTGAAATCTTTGCATTGATTTTCTGTCAAGTGTTTAAGTGATCCATAAGTAAGAAATGGTAAAACATAATATTAAAAAAACACTTTTCTCCTTCTAATACATTAGCCTATTTTTTTTTAATATTATTTCTACAAAAAGCACTCCATACAAGTTTAATTTAATGATTAATTTTACCCATTATGTTTCCATCTATATTAATAATTTAATCAAGTAATTATAGTTGTTAACTTTTTCTAATTCGTGGTTATTGATCTTTATTTTCTTTATATGAGTAAAACCAATAAACTTTATTTTACTCTTTTCAGTATTTATCTTTGGTCCTACTTTCTTACTTTCATTTTATAACTCCTGTATCATTTTCTGAAGCATTGAAGCATTATTTTCAAAAATGATCACATCATCTGCTAAACTTAATGATGTCAATAATCTTCATGCATTTTTATTTTTTTTTACTTTTTCATTTTAATCTATAAAGTACTTCTTGTAAAACTGACATAAAAAGTTTGGGAAATATTAGAATATCTACATTCTTATCAATGTTACTTTTCTTAGTATCACCATATAATGTAATTACAGTTTTTGCATTTTGATAAATATTCTTTTGAATATGACAGCATCCTGGTTTTATATCTAGATCAAAGATTTAATCACTGTGAAAATGCTTATAAAATCAAATCTCTGTTCCCAATCTATACATCTAAACCATTATAGTAACTCATATTAATTGTTTTTTTTTTTGTATAATTTCTCTCAGTACTTATATGTGATCCACTATGCTAAAATCAATTTTAAATCCAGTTTATTCTTTTGGTTGGTTCAAATCCAAAGTTTGCTGTAGATGAATTGTAATTATCTTGGTAAATATTTTATGTAGAACTAAATTAAAAGAATAATAGGTGTGTAATTTCTAATATCTTTTTAAATACTTTCTTAAATATCAATATTACTTTTGTATTCTTCCAATTGCCTGATACATTTTTATCATTTAGACATTTGGTATATAGCTTGCCAATAATTTTTTTCTTTGATCTACTTTTTTAAAGGTATCAAAACAATAATTCCATTACTTCCTAATGCTTTTCCCTTCTTTTTAGATTTAATCGCATAGAATGCTTGACAACTCAGATATATTAATTATAATACTTAATTTTTTTTCTGCTTTTTATTTTTAAATCTTTGGCATATTTTATGATAAAATCTCACTTTTTTAGAGATAATTCCATGATTTCTTTTTATTGAAAGCATGATGTTTATAATTTTGAAATTTAATCTCTTTTATAGCTTTATTTGCCAAATCATCATTATTAACACTTTCCAGAACTTCAAATTTGATTTGATTTTTTTTAATAGGTGTTTTTTAAATATTTTCATAATCCTTCCTTACTTCATACATTGTTTTGTCCCCATTGAAAATTTACTGATTGCTACTTTTTTGTTCATAGCTATCTTTATTGCCATCCTTACTAGAGTGTCAGTTATTTTCTTATTGATCTCATTTAAATTTGATCATCTTCAAAGTTTCTTAATATTTTAAAACAATTAGCAAATTCTAATTTAAATTGAATGGAATGTTTACTTTTTGTCTTTTTAGTTTTACATCAACACATATTTTATATCACTAATTGATGATTATTTTCTGTGTTGAATCCATTAATAACATTACAACTTTCAAATATATATTTTCTGTTGGTCAAAATATAATCAAATTCTACTATATCTTTATTTAGATCTTTTAATATTCATTTCCATTTAGCATTCTCAATAAAAGAATTCATAATATAATTTTTTTGCCTGCAAATTTTACAAATCTGTGTCCTCTCATTTCGATCAACATAACCAGATTTACCCACAGCATTTTGGATCTTTTTATTTGTATTCTAATTCTAGCATTAAAGTTTCCCAAGATAATTTAAAAATTTTGTTTGATACAATCAAAAGCATTTTATATGTCTGTATAAAAATAAATCTGAATTATCTTCACTTGATGTCATCTATTAAGTTATATAAGTAATCTTGCCACTTGATCTGATAAACTATCAATCTCCACAATATTGTTTTTCCAATTTTTATTTATAATGAATCCCTCATGTATATTTTCAATATTTGTGCCTTTATAGTAAAATTCATGTTTTCTTTTCAAATCAATTATTTCTTCAACTGTTTTATAGCTTCACAAAATTCAACAAGGTTCTATTTAATATTAGGTATTCCCTTTTTTAATTAATGTGATTTCCTTCACTCAAAAGTAATCTGCATTTGTAGGTTGTTATCATCAATTGGTAGACTGGGTTATTAATCAGAGCTTTTCGAGCATCCTCCAGTTTTGACTACCAACTGCTGCCTTGGCTGATGACTTTAGAGTCTCACGATTATAAATGTCAAAGAAAAATATAATTATTTGCACACATTCATTCTTTCTTCAAGTGAATTTGATATTTTAATTAGGAACTGCCAAGCAAGTAAGAAGAAAGATCACATTGTGTTTTTTGGTCTTAAACTCTGGGGAAAAAAAGCCAATAAATTTATCATTCTGGCTGAAGCATGTTGGTGAGCAACCCACTCATGTTCATTTACCATATTCATAATGACATAATAACTACAATTGCATTGACAAGAACCTTTGGAGTAGACATTATGAATTTGCACTGCTCATTTTCTTTAATGTCTCAAAAAGGAATCAAAACGTTTTTTTTTAGTTAACCACAAATATATTTTATATTATCAATAAAATTTTTTGAAATGCAATATTTACATATGTGACAAGGCAGTTAGATTTTTTGAACTGGTTTTGTGATTGTTTTATACTCTGGAGTAAATTCCCCTTTTGGATTTAATAAATAATAACAAATGAGTTGAACCATGTTCATTATATCATATGTGAAGATTTTTTTGAATTATTGAACACAAAAATATAATATTGAAGATAATTAAATATTGACATTTACTTGCTCCCATAACCAAATGTAATAGTTTTCATCCAATCATCTTTTAATGATATCTATACTGAGTCTTTCTTTACTTTTTTTACAATTCTTAATTAGGACCTTCATATTTCTTATCTTTATTATTTTTCTTCTAGTTTGCTTTACTTTGTTTTTATTTTTATAACATCTAATTGCTAATATGACATGATGCTTGTAAAATGTGATCATAGTTGTGTCAATAACAATACATGATTTCAAACTGCTTGGGAGAAAGCATTCATAAATTACTTTCATGAACTTTGATAAAAATATTATAAATAGAGTATTGTTCATATATTTGCCAGAAGTTGACTTGTTGCTTCTAATAATAATAATAATAATAATAATAATAATAATAATAATAATAATAATAATAATAATAATAATAATAATAATAATAATAATAATAATAATAATAATAATAATAATAATAATAATAATAATAATAATAATAATAATAATAATAATAATAATAATAATAATAATAATAATAATAATAATAATAATAATAATAATAATAATAATAATAATAATAATAATAATAATAATAATAATAATAATAATAATAATAATAATAATAATAATAATAATAATAATAATAATAATAATAATAATAATAATAATAATAATAATAATAATAATAATAATAATAATAATAATAATAATAATAATAATAATAATAATAATAATAATAATAATAATAATAATAATAATAATAATAATAATAATAATAATAATAATAATAATAATAATAATAATAATAATAATAATAATAATAATAATAATAATAATAATAATAATAATAATAATAATAATAATAATAATAATAATAATAATAATAATAATAATAATAATAATAATAATAATAATAATAATAATAATAATAATAATAATAATAATAATAATAATAATAATAATAATAATAATAATAATAATAATAATAATAATAATAATAATAATAATAATAATAATAATAATAATAATGCATTATTTTGTATCAAAAAAAAGTGATAGCTAGTAATTTCCATTTTAATTTTTTTATAAATAAGAAATTGAAGGAAAGCTAAATAAACGTTAATTTTCTTCTGTTATCAGAGAATTGAAATATAAAGTTGAATTTTTGTTAATTAAATACCTTGGGCTTTATATACATATACTTTTTAATTTTTTACTAGGTAGTTTTATTATTTTTTCTTCTTTTGTATGAACAGGAGTAATTTTATACCTAAATTGTCTAGGTAATCAAGTGTTAATTACGAGAAAATAAAAAGATTTGTCAGTTGAATGGAATTACTGTGCTCATTTTTTCTTGGGTATATATCATATGACCTCCCAAGAAACTAGTCATATTTTTTAATATATATATTTTTCTTGTTTTTTTTTTATGAATTAACTATTGTTGAACATATATAATATTATATTATTTAAGTATTTTTAAAATTTACTTCATAATAAATTACATTTTCAATTACTTTGGTTTATATAACAAGAAGTTTTGGTTCTGTGTATTACTAAATTTTTTTATGTGATTGGTTATTTAATCTACAGAAGCATCTATCACCATATAATTTCAAACTCAGTTGGTTACACAAATTGTTTTATTTGTATAGTATTTAAGAACTATTCTACATATTTCCACTAATAGGAAAATTTTAATATTTGCATAAAAAATTTAGAATAGCTTCCAATTATTTTTTTCAAATATGTAATAAAAAATCTGTAGGAAGATAATGAATATTTAATTGAAAGCACTTTTATTTATTTCATCGGTTTATTATACAAGATGTGTTATCATAATTATATTTTAGTGCTGTAAACAATCATTCTCAGTAAGACCAGCTTCATTTTTTACATAATAATAGTTTTCTAGTGTTTTATCAGAATGCATACTGATAACATTTTGTCATTTTTTAAATTCTAATTATAATTGAAATGAATGTTAAACATTTATTTTATTGTTTAGTAAGTTTTTTTAAAGAACTTATAGTACAGTAAATCTAGATTTTATTACCTAGATATATTTCTAAATAAAAAATGTTTTATTAATTGAATAATTTGCTAAAAATCATGTTAAAACCTCATTTTTTTTATTTAGATGAAAGCACTTTTAATACATTTTAAAAATAGAAATTCTTTTGTAACCTTTTGTTTAGTAATTTTGTTTTTGAATATCACATTACCTATTATTTTTTACATTACTTCAAAATATTTTTATACATTTTTTTCATTATCTTTAATGTACACATTTTATGTGTGTTTTTTTTATTTTTAAAAAGTAATGTATGCAATTTAAAATTATAATACTGTACTGCTTTGAATATAAGACACTCTCAAATTTAAGATACAATAGGATTTTAAGCCCCAGAATTGGAAAAATATTAACCCCTGAATTTAAGATGCTTACATGTACTTAAATAGGAAATTAATATAAATACAGTAAACTCAATTTTTATGAATCTTTTTAGATATATGATAGTTTCACTTTCTTCATCTTCACTTTTAGAACTTGAATTCTTATCTTCACTATTCAATCAGAGTACATAATCTTTAGGCCATTTAAATTGCAGCTGAATGTTATATTTTCTTTGCCACTTTGCTTTCATTATAAAATTACATTTTTCTATTAAAACCTGAATCATTCTTTTAAAATAATTAATATTTTTACAAATATTTTTTGAAAAAAATAAATGTATAAAAAAGATTCTAAAACATATATTTTCACTTGAAAAATCAAACCAAAAATATTGGAATTATCAAAATTGGAAAAATAAGATTAAAAATTTCTAAAACATATGTTTTTACTTTAAAAATCAAAAGGAAGCTATCAGAACTGTCAAAATTTCAACAGGCACTTTCTTGTGTACAGAACAACAAACAACCAATCAGTGCATTGGAAGGCAGGTTCTTATCTCATTATTATATTGATTTGTTAATTATAAAATATTGTAAAGGGTATTTGGTAAAGTTTTTTTGATAAAATAATAGTAAAATAACATTAAAAGATTCTAAAACATGCATTTTCATTTTAAAAATCAAAGGAAGCTATTGGAACTGTAAAAATAATGTTAAAAGTAGTGGTTTGAGAGAGAGAGAGAGAGAGAGAGAAGAGAGAGAGAGAGAGTGAGTTAAAGCT
>JAQFVV010003428.1:0-11119 GCA_028023455.1 Epiperipatus broadwayi | reverse complement strand
TGTACCGGTATAAATTCATTCACGCTGACTCATACATTGTACCCGAGTACAAACCTAGTCCACGTTTAGACAATAAATTCCAAAACGCCAACTAAATTCAAACCCAAACCCCGCGTAAGACCAACCGATGATGACTTTATAACAGCACGGGGTTATCCCTTTACTAGCTCAACTCAGAACACAGACTAAATTACTTACAGTTTTATATATAGCTCTATTATACTCTGGATATTGGTACGGTCATTAATGTAATGCATATATTTAAGTTGCCAATACAGACAGTAGGTGACTAAATAGACTTTGAGAGTAATGAGTTGGAAGACACAAAATTAGATTAAATAAATTGGTTAATAATAAATAGAAAGCATAAAAATATAGGATTCAAAAAGTACGGTAAGATTTACATAAATATTCTATTATAATTAGCTACTAGTCTTTAGTAATCATTTTACCTGGTAAACAAACTCATACCAATACTTGTGTAGCGAAATGATTGACAAGGTGGCTAAGGGAATCAGAGCATTTGAGCATTGAAAATATTTATCTACGATATTGGTTAAGTTATTTTATTCGAATAGATTCGAGCTGTATGCATGTACCAATAGTTGGAGGGTGGTTCGTGATAAATATGATATCTAAGATTGATGTACTAGTGGCTGCCTAGATTGAAGAGCCCTACAGTAATCACTTGCGGTGCACCAACGGAATACCGGGCGGTTTGTACTTAGACAAGGCTTGATGCCCCCAAGTAGATCCGGGACACCACAACCAGCCGGGATCATTTCGAAACCCAGTGATCCAAGAGATAACCTGGGAAAGAATTGCTTCCTTCCCCATATGGTAGTATGGCGAGACGCTAACTTCGGCGAATGAATGGTATTGCCACAAGTCATCGAGGACGAGTGCTTGAAGTGAATTGGAAAAGGAATTACACAAAACCGGATAATCAATTCGTCCATTTCTACGCAACAGGCTGATATAACTACTTCCAATAAAACATGGTGGAATCAAACTGACCGCGAAAGCAATAATTAATTAACTTTACTCTGAAACCCCTAAACCCCCAGGTTGTTCAGGCGGTAGCTATTATAACAAATTATACACTGAAAACTATTCTCTCATTTCATGTCTGAAACTAAGATAATAACTTAAAACCCTTTACATATTTAAGATTGAAGCATCAGTTACAATAGTATGACAAAACTAAAAAAAGCATAATAAAGTGATTTAATATCTGCCAACTCAATATATAAAATAATCTCTTAATTTAATAACGAAATTCTTTTTAAAATAACTATAATCAATATTATAAACTAGCTTTAAACAGAGTTGGGAAATATTTCTATTGGCATCGTTTGTTTATAGCCTAAGTAATAAAAGGAGAAAAAAATATAAATGTCTTCATTTGAACTATTATTAGTAGATACAATATTTATAAACTATTTTCTAAAGACTAGAGCAGAGGAAAAGGAGAAAAGAAAATTTACTGACAGGTTTGAAAAACAGTAGCATTATAAACGAAAAAAAAAAACTTACATGTGATTCATTTGATTGACAGATTAACCTATAACATTAAGCTCGGGAGGAAGTTAAAAGTTCATGTAAACACAGCTACCCCCTCCTTCTTCATCCTGGTTTACTTTTCACGACGGTATTTCTGACTAACGTAGGCGCGCATTTGAAATTTACTTGGAAGGCATAGTCAATTTGGAGATTGGAAGCTGGAAATCGGGAAGCACATAAAACATGATCAGTCAGCGGCACGAAGATTCAAATTGGAGGGACAGAGGATCAGCTCCTGGCACTTAGCCCATCAACATTACGGTTCACTGGTGGACCTCTTAACAAAAGTTGGAGAGATTTCTTCAGCAACTGCTTTGCTGTTTTTGAGACGATCTACTCTCAGCTACCGTCAAAAGTTAGAATGTTCGTTTTTTTTTTTAAGATGGCCACGGTTGACCTTTCTGATCTGGTTTTTGTTTTAGGCTCCGCATACTTTTCTCCAGCCTCCAGCAATCCAGCTTGACCATACAATATCAATTATCCATTTCCATTGTTCCGCTTTCAGCTATCTCCTAACCTCTTAATACTTAATTTTAAATTGACACAGTAATTATAAATATAAATTCCTTATCTAATTTCGAATACAACTTAATTACTTCTATACATTTGTAACAATATTAGATTTTAATTAAAAACACTGATCAAAGGAATGTGACTTTTGATCAGTATTTTTAAACGACTTTGTATAATTCTAAAAAGGCTAAAATTTAAGCAAATACACCCGCAATGAAACTTTTAAATTAAGCTGCTATAAATTCACAAACCACGCACAAACCAATATTATTTCATGATTTGTGACATTTATGCACGGAATCTTTACATATTTATTTACAAAACATAAAATACATATAGCCCAATTTTTGTGACTTGAAATGGAAAAATCCCATTGCGGGCGTAATAGTAGTTCGAATCACCGTACTTCAACACATGAAACTAAGATCGGCTCTTCGATCTGTCTGTTTCAATATACAGGCATTTTATTTTTTCATTATAATATTACTCTAGTCAAATCTCTTTAATTTATTCTCTCCCCTTTTCTTTGATAATTCAATATCTATACTTATACTTTACAATTTTTTATAACAATGAAAACAGAACCTCCTTTATAAGTTATAATATTAATATTATATGAACAATTTTAAATATTTGTTTTTACAGTATAAAAATAAGATTAAATAATATATAACAAAAATAAGCAAATATTTTTTTTCAATTTAACATAATACAGAGATATCACATATGGCTGTCATGCCTTTGATATAGAAATTGCTCATGGGTCAAGTAATTTATTTTCCAAAAACTTCAGATTTTTTTCTCACATAGGTGGTTCATAGATAACCCAATACAATTAATTGTCCAACATTGGTTCGTAAATGGATATCTAAATATTCTTAGTTAGAGAGTAAAATAAGAACTCATAAGTACTCAAGTCTTCATCATCTGGCAATTAGCAAGTTTAGTGGATATTGTCTTCTTCTTTATTGACTCTCTATAAAAAATTGAAAACCTTTGCCTAGAAATTGAGTATTTATTAAAAGGAAAAGGTTAATTTATCTTTGTTTTAATATACTTAAAACAGTGATCAGTAATTTATGATGCATGTCATTTATATATAGAAAACTAAAGTTTATAGCTTAGTAATTTAAACTTTAAATTTTGAGTCAATTATGATCTTGTAGTTTAAAAATAATTAGTGATTGAAAATTATCTTAAGAATCGAATTGTTATTATTTTATAAAATCATAATTTACTTTATAAAAAAAAATGATGCACGGTTATTTTCAAATGTAACAATAGTTTTTTTTTTAATATAACTAGAATGAAATTAAATTATTCTTTAAACTTTATTACTGAAAATTAACAAGTTAAAAACATCACTTTTATTAAAATGAATGATTTTTTTTTTACTGTACAATACAATAAAAAATTATTAAATCTGATATACAGTATATTATTTATAATTAAATAGTATAGATGAATTTGAAACAATCTAGTATCATAATGATTAATATTTCTTTAGTGTAATTTTCACTACACCACTCTCACTCAAAGTAGGAATTCATTTCTATCTATTTTTAATATCTTGTGGAGGAATGTAATCATAAACATATGATCCAAGAATGTAAAAACGATCTACGATTCGCAGGATGCACATTTTATGCTGAATCAGCACTCATGAGTTGGCCAAGACCACAATCACTTGCACATATCTTTCTTATTGGTCAGTATATATAAATAGATAGATAGATTGATAGAAAATTTTTGCAGTTTATTTGATAAATGTCAAATGTGCTGCCCTTATAACTTTGACCCAAATCACTTAATGAAATTATTTTAATAATTTTTAATAGTCATTCATTAGTCTAGAGATTATCCAATAATTATTAATATTTATGTAGTAATTTTCACTACACTATTCTCATGCAAGGTTTATGATTACATCCCACCACAAGGTATTAAAAGTGGATAGAAATCAGTCCCTACCTTGTGTGAGAGTGGTGTAGGGAAAAGTTCACTACATAAATATTGTTCATTATTGGATAATCTCCAGTCTAATGAATGACTAATAAAAATATTAATATACTTTTATTAAGTGGGTTTGTGTCAAAGTTGTGAGTGCTATACATATGACACTTATCAAATAAAATGTAATGTTTATATTGCACTAAAACACAGAAAATGTGAAGCTATAATAATAAACAAAATATAATGGCTAAGTGCTTTCAGGAATATTTAGTTCCCATATTTATAGCACATGATGAAAGTGCTAGTAAAACATTATGTCCAAACTTAGTGTATGCAAATTTATGCAATGTATTTAAATGGCACATTTTTTAGAAATGGAAAAGCAGGATTCTTTTCAATTGATATTGCTAGCATCATCTTCTATAAAGCATGCCTCTTTTGCCTTACATTTCACATCATTCCACTACATGCAAAGTATTTTTGCCAATGTGGATTCAAATGCATGGCCAGTGGACTTCTGGTTCTGTAAAAATATTGAGTTATATTCAGAATTGATTCATGCTCTATTATATATATATATATATATATATATATATATATATATATATATATATATATATATATATATATATAAATGTTGTGAAACACTAGTGGCCAAAGTGGCACAAGTTTCCCCATATTAGATTGCTTTGCATCCATTCTGGGGGCATGTGATTCTGTAAGCAACTGGGTGGTTGGTCAGGTGCTATACAATCTTTGGAATTATTAATAAGTCTGTTGGTTGCAGGTGGTGTATGAAAACTAGCAAATGTTTTGCAGAACCTTTTGGACAAAGACAGTTTATGAGGTAGTAGCATTATCTTTAATGTGATTAGTTCTTAGTTTATTATAAAAATGTTTAACTTTTTTATTAATAATTACATACATAGATCTTGCATTAGTCAAATCTTTTAAGTAATAAATTACATTAGTTTTCCGATCTGATTCAAATTTACAGAGGTGGTGGTTTCTAAAGAGAAAAGCTGAAAGGCCTGCTAATTTAGATGAGATAAATGAGTTTGAATTCAGATGGGTATAACCTCATATCTCCAGTGGTTTGATCTGCATAGTTTGAGTTGTGTTGGGTCTCTTTGTATTTGAATGTTCAGATACCTAACTTTTTGTTTTACGTTTTCCCATGTAATATTTAAAGTTAAATCAATATGTGCTTGGAGTTCATTTTGAATATTTAATGTGACATTCTCAAATGTGGCAATAAATAAGTTATCTATATAGCATATATATAATATGCTAGATATTGCTGGGTAATATTTAGGTATCTGTGTAATATTTAAGTAAGAACTGTTTCTCATGATGGTTAAGAAAAATATTGGAAATGATACTGATCATCTATCTATCTATCTATCTATCTATCTATCTATCTATCTATCTATCTATCTATCTATCTATCTATCTATCTATCTATCTATCTATCTATCTATCTATCTATCTATCTATCTATCTATCTATCTATCTATCTATCTATCTATCTATCTATCTATCTATCTATCTATCTATCTATCTATCTATCTATCTATCTATCTATCTATCTATCTATCTATCTATCTATCTATCTATCTATCTATCTATCTATCTATCTATCTATCTATCTATCTATCTATCTATCTATCTATCTATCTATCTATCTATCTATCTATCTATCTATCTATCTATCTATCTATCTATCTATCTATCTATCTATCTATCTATCTATCTATCTATCTATCTATCTATCTATCTATCTATCTATCTATCTATCTATCTATCTATCTATCTATCTATCTATCTATCTATCTATCTATCTATCTATCTATCTATCTATCTATCTATCTATCTATCTATCTATCTATCTATCTATCTATCTATCTATCTATATACTGAACAATGATAAAGGTATGTGCAAGAAATGGTAGTCTGGGGCAACTGATGAGTGCTAGTTCAGCACAAAATGTGAAGCTTGGTAATCATACATCTTTATCAGATCTTTGATCATATGTTCATGATTACGTCCCTTCATAATGTATTAAAAATGGATACAAATCAGTCACTATCTTGTGTGAAAGTGATATAGTGAAAATTATACTACAGAAGTATTACTTATTATTGGATAATCTCTAGTCTAATGAATGACTAATAAAAATTATTAATCTAGAACCATGGTTTGGGCGACTTGCAATTCACTTTTTTAAATATTTGTAATTTCGACCTATGAAAAGACAGAGAAGTTCAAGATTTCAAAAATTATTAGTGCAATTTTTCAAATGATTAAAATATAATGTTTAAAAGTACTTGTATTTTTATAGATTCAGATGGTTTACCCGCGTAGATCAGCGCAGCAGCCTTGCAGAGTCTTGCAGACAGTTGGTGCTGATTCGCCTCCCAGTCGATGCTATGACATATGAAAAAAAAAGATTAAGAAGGTAAATTATATATTAAACCTATAAAAACTATTGAAGGATTTGTTCCTTTTTTGTTGTTTTTTTTAAAAAAAGTTTATAGTGTATTTGTTTCACCAATCTTGAAAAACAATGAATTTCTACTAAATAATTTAAAAACAAAAAGAATAAATTAAAAGTGAACTTTTTTTTTGTTTAATAACGGTAAAATTAAATTATTAATTACTTAGCAAAAATAATAGTAGAGATTTAACAACGGGGAATGATATGTAATTTATTTAATATTTATTTAGCAAAAGTAGCATACAAACGAAAAATATTTATATGTAGTTTATTTAATATTTATATCACAAAAATAATAAAGTAATGTAGATTCACTAATGCAATATCCAAATTAATGAGGTTGATGTACTCCAAGATTTTATTTTGTAATAATAAACTTCAGTATTAAACATCGATAAGGTTTTTCACTTTATATTAGATATGTTAATACTTTTGATGCAATCGCTAAAGAATTGAATAGATAATAAATTAATGAATAGCATATTAACGACATCGTTATTTACATATTATTAATATTAAAAAAAAGAATGTTAAAATGTATTAGTTTACATTATCTATATTCCCAAATATTTTAAAAAGTAAAGTTAAATCAGCCTTTAATATATTCCATTGTAGAGCAATATTCTTTCTAATACTCATACTGCTCCATAGTGGAACATAAAAAGAGGTAATGCACCACTTTATGTCTAATATATATATATATATATATATATATATATATATATATATATATATATATATATATTGTGCCATTACAATTTGGTCACTAGCCAAATTTATAGTAATGTGCATGTAGAAAAGGTAAAACAAAATCATCATCACATTTTTATATAACCATAAAAGAAGCTGTAGGGCATCCAAGTTCAAACCCTACCAGATCAAAATTTCAAAAGCTTTAAACAGAAAGAGAGTGGGACAACAATTATATGCTTTATTTGTTTGTGTGTTGATAGAAAGGTAATACACACATTTAAACTATTTAATATTTAGTTTTTCTGCTAAAAAGCAAAGTTATAATGCATACATATAGGCAGTGTAAACTATTTGATTGTTTTATATTTCAAATATTCAACATTTTAACTTTCTTTAAAACTAACCTATGCTTGATCAATTCTAATATCTTATTCTATGCTTCTATTTTTCTTTCTATAATTGTAATTGGGATTTAAAAGTTACAGATTTAATTAAATAATAGGGTTATAATTACTAAGCTAGCAATTATATTATTTAATGTTAGTTTATGAATGATTTGAAAGAATGAAGGATGTGTGTACATTACATACAGAAATTTACATTTACTAAATATTGAAAGAAAAGGAAGGATTAAATCTGTCAAATTATTTTTTTTTGTACAATTTTATGTTGAAAGAGGAAATCGGTTTAATCAGATATTTATCTTTGTAGCAATTTTTTTTTGTAAATGATTGTTTTTCATTTTGGAAGCTTATAATGGGTTTGAGCTCTAATTTTGAAATTGTCTTATCTTAAGATTTAAAGAAGGAAGCTCATGATTGGAAATATTACTAAATGTAAAAAAAGAAAATAAGGATTTGATCTATTTTTACAAAAACAAAAGTGTCTGGAAAAGTTAAACTTTTCAGTTGAAAAATCATTTGTTCCCAGAAAACTCATTGAAGATCTAATTAAAACAAATTTGTCCAAAAAATAGCAAGTGGCCTTCTCTCTGATTGATTAAATTGGCGAAAATTGGTTATAAAGTGTCTAGAATTATTGTTGTGTTGATTATGATTCAGATTATTAAACTATTAAATTGAAAGTTGAAAATATAAAGAATGGCAGCTGAAAAAATTATATATATATGTCCCATCTTTTCCCGGGACCATCTGAGGGGAAGCTGCACATCATATAGGAAAGAAAAGATATTTTGTCTAAAAAATAATATTCTACACCTTTCAACTGACCAGAGAAATAAGATGTTTTTAATAAAAGGAAAAGCATTCACCTGCATTCGATAAAGAGATGAATTAATCTATAATGAAATATTAATCATCAAGTCAATTAATTGTTACAACAACTGATTTTAAACTGAAAATTTATAAATGTGGACTGTCTGCTGTATTTCATCCACATGCTTGACGGGAAGAAGAAGAAAAAATTAATGTAACAGTTTCAAATTGTCCACTAAAAGCAAATAACTTCTCCAATAGAATCATCATCATCAAATAACGATTATACCTCAAGAAAAGAGATTATTTACACGTAAAGAAAGCGAAATGGTAACCAGAAATATGGGCATTTATACAAGACAAGTTTGAACCCTTGGAAATTACTTACAAGCAAAAAGATGTTAATATGACTTTCTATCTATTTCTTTATGATATCAAGTCTTAATAAACATTTTAGCAATAAAGTGGTATATTTTATTTAAAGAACTTTTAAAGACTATTCAAAGATCGATTAAAACGAGAATATCTTTACCTAATATGTACAAAGCCCCATAAATTATCTTGAATTATATGAAAATTATTTGTTTATTAATTTTACAGTTATGAAAAGAATATTAATGTATGAAACAATTTTTTTTTTTATGGTATTATGATTTTACAGTTTTAACTAATATATTATTATTATTTTAGTTTTAATAATATTTTGTTATTGTAGGATAAAACACTTTTATATAATAATATTGCCATATGTGTATAATTGCAAGTGAATGTAGAAATAATGAGTAGTATTAGAATATTAGATTATTTTGTTTCAAAGTTAAGTATACTTGTTTCAGAGGTAGAAAGCAGGCAAAATAATTTAAAACTTGTTTCTAAACTTGCTCTTTCAATTCATAATAACATTTTTTTATTCTAACACCTTATTTAGATTTATAAAGTATGTGTGCTAATGAGCAGATATTTTTCTTGAAATACTTTCTCATAGAGTTAAAATCATGGTCAATATGACATCAACTTAATACAATATACATTTGAAGGAAAGGGAAAGAACTTTGAAGATTAATCTGAGGATGGTTATATAATCAATTATTATTGTTTATTATTATTATTCATATCAATTTTCATGTTTATCTAGAAATTTTATGTATATGTTAGAAATGCAGTAATAAATATTAGTTTGTTTTATTAAATGAGGTGTATATTTTCATGGCATTAAGTACTTAGTCTTTGTTAAGTGTGATTATTCATCATCATCAATGGTTGAATATTAGTTATTTAAGATATAAGTAAATTATGCTAAATTAAGCAATAGTATGAATTTCTTTATAAAATTAATTTTATGTTTAGGCTTAGTCCTAGAGCTGTGAGATTGAAACCCTTGTCATTATGGTGTCATCATCATCACATCCTTAAATCATCAACGTTTTAATTAATGGGCTGTTTAACTGTTTAAAGGCCATAAATAAATTGATTTTATGTCTTGTGGTGATTTCTTAAAATCGTATTATAACACATCCGTCATCTGTTTCATGCAAGGATGGTGGTTGTAATCTTAAATTAGTTATATGTATAATCTGAGCTAATAAGCTTATAAAAATATTGAAACACATTTGTTATGCTAAGATCTAAGAAGTGATTTATGTCTAATATACTCCACTTTGGTTCAGAGATGTTTTACTTTTACCTAAATAATGTAGTGCGTATGGTAGGTATGAACCAAAAGCAAAATCTTCCATTTTTATTAGAAATAAAGAAGTACCAGAAAGGGATTAAGCCCGGTACATGTGAAGGTTATCATATATAACTGTGTCTAGATTCAGATAATCTAGTGGCGCCCTGCTGAACCATATTCCTTAGTATTTGTTTAAACATGCACTTAACATCAAACCAAGAAATGAAAGTGGATAAGATCTGCTGCTCCCTGTATGCCTGAGTTATAATACTTGTTATTAATAATTTGTTATAATTCTTGATATTTATGGATTTTGATAAATCTTGATAGAAATATGTTTCATTTAGTCCAATGACCCTTAATATGATTGATAACTCAATCTGATCTTGGGTTTAATAGCCACTACTCATGTTAAATAATTCTTTTCTTTTGATATGAAAATCTACAATGCATTTTTCGTTTATTAAGCTAGATATTTATATTGGAAACTTTTTTGAAATAAAATAAAATAAATATTTATATTTGAATCATTTCTTGATTAAATAATATACTTGATCCAGTTGATCCTCTTCATTAAGTTAAGCTGAATATAATAGTATACTGAATATTTTGGATTCATAATTTTTTAACAATATTTTTGAATTTATGATTATTTAATATATATTACGGACAACTCAGATATGGTAATAGCTATTTGAGCGACCTTTAATTTTGTTACAATGAACTCCTTTACTTATTTCTTTTGAACCTTTACTTGGATCTTATAATTATTTGAACTCATTTAATTTTGTTACAATATATATATATTTAAAATTGCTCAATATACATTTATCCATGAATATTTTACATTTAGTGGATAGAATACAGGCATGGTTACTTAAAAAAATTAAACCCATTTAGATTTAAAATTTGTAAGTTTACAAAGCTAAGATTTGAAATCAGTTATAAGCACGTCAGATATGCTATTTATTTAAGTATTCTCTCTTTCTCTCTCTCTATATATATATATATAT
>JAQFVV010003427.1:0-11125 GCA_028023455.1 Epiperipatus broadwayi | reverse complement strand
AAAATTTGATATCTGAGAATTTTTTTCATGTAATACTGAATCATCCATGCACTTTACTACTGTTACACAATGCTTTATTTACCACCCTCTTTTATAGTTTACAGCTTTGAATGCCCCAGAAATCTTCTTCAGAAGGCAGTTGAAGTTAGGAGATATAAAAGTTCTGAAGAAGATTGCTGGGGCAATCGAAACTGTAAACTATAAAAGAGGGTGGTAAATAAAGCATTGTATAACAATAGTAAAGTGCATGGATGATTTAGTATTATATGATATACATTTGGCAATGCAATAAGAAAGATTAGAATTTTTTCCCTTATTCTGCTAATCATTAAATGCACTCTAGTGAGTATTTCAACAGGAATAACATTACTAGAGTTAAAATTATTTATTTTTGTTAAATTAGACAAATTAATTCCACTGCAATCTGGGCATAAATATGAAAAATTCCCATTATGTAATAGTAAATCTAAGCCAATTGTAAACAGTTTTAGACATTTTGCATAAAGAAATTTTTTCAACATATTCTTCATTTAAAAAACAAACATTCATTCATGAAAGTAAAAAAAACAAAATTGACAATCTCTGTCATTATTATTAATAGATAATAAGTCATTTAGATTTTCATTATTAGAGTACTTACTTTATCCAATAGAGGAAGTTCTCACAACTTAAATACTAATATCATATTGACAACTGAATTAGAGTTTATATGCAAACATTTATCGTAGATGTAATTTTTCCAATCCATACACATATTTTGTACATTTTTAAAATCAGACTTTATATATAAAACTAATTTCTACAGTTTTGCACATGTAATTCTTTGTTGTTTTTTAAAAATTAAATGGCTGCAGGTAACACACGAAATTCCTCTCATAGTAATGATCACAACGTTAATAATAATAGTGATTTATTGTTAATGAGATTATGTAATGTTTAAGCATTCAAACAGAAGATTAAATGTCATCTTTCTTTTACTTTATTTAGCCAAGAAATTTCAAGTAACAATATTTCTATCATTTCATTAAATTGTGCAGGAGATCAAAGTCAATGGTACTTATTCAGCCTTTATTAAGATTACTTGCAGTGTGTAATGTACAGTATCATTGCCATTATAATTATAATTACATTATATACTTTTAATGTCTATTAATGATATAATATTGCATATGATTAACAAATTAGTTTCTATCTTTTTTTTATTATCCAAGAGATCATCATAAGATGAAGTATGGTTTCCAGATAGAAACAGTTATTGACATTATTTATAGGATAGTCTCTATATCAAAACCACAAAATATTTCACATGACTCTCCTAACTTATATTTAACACTAGTTTTAACATTAAAAGCCTATTCAATATCACTCTAACTGTTGAATGATCTATGCAAGCATGAATAATCATTGGATACTGGAGATTAGTGCTAATAACTGAAGTCACTACAATATGATTGCTAACCTAATTTTAGACCATTTAATTATACCAACAATTTGACTTCTGTTCAAATCTTAGGATCTTAAAACTTTCAGATTATTAGTTTTAATTGTATAAAAAAAGTAAATATGGTTAATGGATAAATATATGCAATTTGGTATATCTTTTTGATTAAGGTCAGAGGACAGTACTATATAATGTACATTCATTACTTATGTTTACTTAAAATGACTCTAAATTTTAGAGAGGCAGAAAGAACTACAGCTGTAAATTCAATTATGTATATTGAAACAGAAGGAAAGTAATGGAAGGAAGTATAAAGGGGAAAAGTTATAAAGATATTTTATTTAACATAGATATTCTGAACTTGGTCTCAATTAATGAATTAGATGATGATGATGTGTATATTTTTATTTTATAAAAATCATATTAAATTACTGCAAAAGAAACAGATTATATGTCTTGAACATCAACAATTTACAAACATTTATGTGAAGATCAGACTAAGAATTAAATCATCTATAGTTTCATTTATGAATATATTAGGTGTAAGAGTACCACTTACATTACAGAAATTTGCATATGATGAAAATAGTACCCTCATGCAATAATTCCTTCCCTGTTGTAATTTTAATATATTTCCAACCTCAAAAACAAGATTAAAAATCTAATATGTAAAGAATGTATAGTTTTTATTATCCAATTTAATTTGTCCCATTTTGATAATCCACAGTTCTTTACACATTAACATTTCTATCATATAAATGTGTGTGTCTCTGTGTGTACATTCCATTGTAATTTAAAGCAGCCTAATGTTAAAAGGTAACTATAGCCTTGAAATTATCATGAAAACCAACAAAAAGAAGCATTAAATATGAATTTTAAATCTTTAAAGAAACAAAATGGATTTTTAAAAATATTTACAAGTCTTAATATTTAAAAAATCAATTTAGGCTTAAGTATATCTACATTCATATACATCAAAAATATTTGGAGATTTAATAATTAGAAGGTTTGATGTCTAGATATCTTTCCAAAGCAATAGATTTTTCTTTTGCATAAGTCATTCAATATTTTTTTATATCATCTTTTAGTTTCTTTTCAGTCAAACTTGGAATTAATCTCCAGTTTTGTGTCTTTCTGAATTCTTTGAGAAGGTTTCTGCTTCACATCTGCAAAATAAAGCAACTTTTGGGCAACAGAAACAAATTTCTATAAAGACAGACAAAACATCTAGATTTTATATCCTCATCATATTCATGTTATTATAAGGTATAGGTAGAAACATTTAACTGTTAAAAATTTACACTTTGGAGCATGGATTGTTGACTTCTTGTGCACTCAAAACATACTATTGAAAGTCATTTTCATAAAATTTTCTATCGTAACCAGAATAACATTAATACCAAAAATATTCTCTAGCTATGTGACTTCTTTATATAAATAGTTATTACCATGGTATGGTGAATTTCTTCATATTTTGCAGTATATTATAGTTTCTAAAACAGGCAAAACTCTCCATATGTATTCACCTCTAGGTGCAGTGCTCTCAGATCCAAGGCTCCTCACTGACGAAGGCCACAATCCAGAAACTAATCTGGGGATATTGGATGAGTAGGCACTAGATGGGGATTTTATGCAAAGTCTTCTGGCATCCATTGATTACTCTGGCTTGTACTGAGTGGCAATGCATATGGAGAATTTGCCTGTTTTAATAACAGTTATAACTAAGCATAAGAAATGGTGATCATATATTATAGTTTCATGCAATCACCAGGAATATATATAAAAAAATGAATGCTTGAATTGATCTGACAATTAATCTTTGAATCAGTCTTAATTATATATATATTCTCAAGTCTAAATTTACACTTTATTATCAAAAATTGTTTTGTTTAACACTAATTGCAAATCATTTATTAGATAATCTGTTAATTACAAAACCTTAATTAACTATAATTAATTTTTTTTTTTTTTTAACTATATGGGATTTGAAGTTTTTAGAACACCTTTTCTGATTCTTTCAAAAAAAACACAAACCACTATTTTTATATTTACATATAAGTTTTTGAATTTCATACTTTATTATTTAATTTGTTTTAAATATAAATTTGCCTTTATCTATTTTATTCAAAAATATAACATTTTTAATATAAAATTCTAAAATTAAAAATTTAAAAGATTAACCCAAATAAAATCTTCTAAGATCTTAAACACGGCAACTATACATATTAAATCTCATACACTTTTACATATAGCAAAACATGTGTTTATTAATTTTATAAAATGATTTACTTTACAAATATTTTATTTATTTTGAAATCAATGTGTATTTGTTCATTACTTATTAACTATATAATTTTGTTGTAATCATTATCAATAGGCCAACTTTTGTTTAATTTTAGATTTCCAATTATTTTTATTTAGTCATTTATTTTTTAAATATTTGCTTCTTTACTGGGTGAGATATTGCAATATTAGTATGAGCTTCTTCATGTTTAGTTCGCACTTCATGCTGCTATCTTTACATTAAAATCATGATGTACTCCTACAGTATATAGTCTATCTACTACTTGGAACTATATACTATTTGCCTATGATTCAAAAAATAATTTATAAAAAATAAAGTAATTGCATTTATCCTTGAATTTACAGCTACAAATATATATTAAATAAAATCAAGAAAATAATATATTTAGCAATGAAAATAATTTAACAAAAAAATACATATCAATTAAAAGTATAAATCTGTAATAAATAAAATCCTTAAAATAAAATCATTCATAGAAGCCACTATTAAATAGAAGCAAGAACAAAATATTTATTAAAGAAAAGGGTGGTTGAACACAGTTTCCTGACCGAACAAGTTGTCAGACATTTTTTCTATAGATCTTGTAAATCTGAAGTATTTTTTTTTGGGAGGGGGAGTTTGAACTCTCTTTTCATTGCATATTACTCAATGAGGAAATTTCTTGATCAATATTTTATTACAAATAACATAAATGAAAAGAACTTTTGGTGGCTACATAAAAAATAGTGAAGTTATGTCAGCTAAGTAAAATTACCAAAACATCACATGATTACCATTTCCTTCCTGCAGCCATTGATTACTAAGGCTTACACTGGGTGGTGCTACTGCATGGAAAATATGCAGACTTTGCTATTGTTAGTAAATAAAATTAAAGAAACATGATAAACTACTATCATTATGTTCAATGATGTAGTGTTATTCAGCAATAACTTATGGCAGACTGCAATTTTAAAAATGTATTCTTTGGTCTGCATGCATTTTCTAACATGTATGTTTTGAAGTATTCCCTAAATGTATTGCTTTTTGTCTCACTGTGCTTGTTTTTATTTTATAGACTTGCTACTCATCATAGAATGTTTTTTTTCTTATTTATTATGGATTTTCATGGTTGTGTTCATTTTATTTCTTATTGATATATGTTTTATGTTTAAATAATCTATAACATTTTCATTGCAAATTATATTATTTTCTTGATTTTATTTAATATACATTTGTAATTGTTAATTGAAGAATAAATATATATATATATTATTTTTTATTGATTATTTATTTATTGGATCATGGGTAAGTACTATGTAGCTCCAATAATGAAGAAATTGTCCACTATCAGATATCAACTACGTTCTGTTTGAAATTGAAATCTTTATATTTTTTTAAAATAATACATATTTTAAACTTCTAATCATCACATGATCACTATCTCTTATACTAGCACATAATTGTTATTAAACAAGGCAAAACTTTCCATACAGTAGTGTCACCCTGTGCCAACCCGAGTAATCAATGGATACCAGAAGGCTTGTGCATAAAATCCCTATCTAGTGCCTACTCATCCAATATCCCCAGACTACTTTCTGGCTTGTGGCCTTCATCAGTGAGGAGCCTTGGATCTGAGAGCACTGCACCTAGATCTTAGGATCTAATGCAACCCTCCAGCAGCCACCTTTTAACTCTACTTTACTACAAAACTATGAGAATGAAATTGAAAACATTGTTAATATCTTCAATCTAAGCTCAGTAGCTTATATAGTCATATGGGTCTGAACTCAATTCAGCACCCATACATTTTGGTGTCTTTGGCTCTTTAACTTGATAGGGATTTTATACACAAACCTTCTGGCATCTATTGATTACTCTGGTTGGCACAGGGTGGCACTACTGTACAGAGAGTTTTACCTTGTTTAATATTTTAAACTTCTAAACTTTTTGTGCAAGTATTGGTAAAGTGAACTGACAATAAAATAAGGTCAAAAAAACTTGGATTAAGAAAGGTTAATAGCAAAAAAATATTAAAATAAATAAGATATATTTAACAAAAACTCTAATTGTTTATTTGAAAATATATGTACAAATGATTGTTCAAATTATCACTAAGTATCTTAAAATTCAAAAAATTATTTTACAAACTAAAAGCAATAAAAATAATATTTCTTATTGTAAATGATACAGATGACATTGAATATATAAATATATCAGATAAAACCTGAATTACATAACAGGAAAAAAAATGTAAATATTTCCAAAAGAGAGAAGTTAATCTTTAAAATGGGGTATCAGTAGACATAATTCATTTTTTGTCCAACTTCAACCCAATAATGTTAACAATAAAAATCAAATAGCATCCACTTTAACAAAAGTAGCATTTAATTGAAAGGGAGAGAGTAAAAAAAAGAGAGAAATAAAGAAATTATAGGCTATTAAAATATGAACTCCTAACTGCACCAAGCGGGCAGTAGTGCTGGCAGCTACTTGGCATAAGGTTCCTGTGCATATGCATGGCGAACAGCACCATCTAGCAACTG
Organism: Epiperipatus broadwayi; assembly: GCA_028023455.1. Taxonomy (NCBI): domain Eukaryota; kingdom Metazoa; phylum Onychophora; class Udeonychophora; order Euonychophora; family Peripatidae; genus Epiperipatus; species Epiperipatus broadwayi. The sequence continues at coordinate 4,857 of JAQFVV010003427.1, read as the reverse complement.
GAACTTGCATCACTGCTTTTGGCCCCCTACTCTGAATATTTCTGTATGCCTCTGGTTGCCACATGGGGATAAACTTCCAAGTACCATATTTTTTATTTTTATAATCAACGCATAAATACTCAACTGATCAATACAGATTAATTTGGAACCATCACATGCCACCAAAGTGAGATTGCTATTTACTGCTCATTCTTGGATAGCTAGTTTGGATGAAAATAATTCTAAGCTTATTTATGATCTAAAAAATTTTCAAGTTTACTTTCTGGCCCGGACTAAATCCTTAAGTTATGAGCAAAACAGACATATGCTCTAATTACCTTACCATATGATTGTTTAAAGAAATTAGAGGCTAATATTTTGATAAATATTAAATTATAGTGCACTTCACTTAATGTAGGAACAAAATTTACCAATCAATATTTCTGTTGAAGGCTTTTTTGTACTTGGACATTAAATTCATCAATACTAGAAAAGTACAAAAACTTTAATGATGAAAATAACATGCATAATTTTATGCATATAAAATACATTACAAATTATTACACAATTAAAATTTTCACTACCAGCCCAAGTATTTATTATTTAATTTTAATATACAAATAGGTAATTAGAATAAAATCTTAATATATAAATAGATAATTATTGTAAAAATATTTGGTAAAAACATTTGACTTATAAGAATAATTATAATTGTGCTGAAGGAAATTAATTTCCAATCATGCTCTGTTTTCTAACTACTTAATAATAGTAGATTTACAAAAAATAATTATAATAAAAATATATCTGGTAAAATGAAAATACAGAAACAATAGTTTTTTAATAATATTTAGCTTTATTACTGCCTAGCATGCTTTCAATATATTTTTACTATATCATATTCATGGCATATAGTGGTGTAATTAAATGGTTCTTTATAACAATGTTTAATTAACTATTCATGTATTCAATTTTAAATTTGAATATTTAAATAGACCATTTCTTTGAAGTAGTGCACTTGTTTCTTTTTTGTTAATAGAAAAGTGGTCACCAGTTATGGCACACACTTTGTTATTCTTCCACTTTCTATCCCCCCCCCTCTCTCTCTGTATGTAACACTTCTTTTGTTAGCTTGAATCTATGACCAGTTTTCTGCTGATGGTCTGTAAATATTAAAGCATATTCATTGTCTCTGAGGATTCTGTTGTATAAATATCTATTTTGGGCAGGTTTTGTTAACAAATTGACCCTTGACTTCCCATAATATGCAGCATTGCAAGATGATTAGTTGCACTTAATTCTATAGACCATTTGATGTGCCAATTAGTTTGGTATAGTGTTTTTTACAATTTTTGATTAATTGATTAGATGATGGAGTGGTTTGAAAGCTTATATTAAATTTATTTTTACATATATTTTCAAATTTATGTGCAATCTTTGGAATATAAGATGACTTATTCAGTTTTTAGGTTCCACTTGTTGGTTGGAGTGAGGATTTCTTCTTTTTTTATAGAATCTCTTTATGGTGTTTATGATTTTATTGTGATCATTCCCATATTTTGGAGGTCATTTGGGTGCTGTTCAGTGTTGGTCTTTTTATTGTATTCAAACTTGCATAGTGTATGATTTCTGTGTAAGAAACTTAGTGTACACACAGAGAGAGGATAGAAAGTGGAAGATTAAAGAAATGTGTGCAATTGTTTTTCTATTAACAACAAAGAAGTGTTTGCATTTCAAAAAAAATGGGCTATTTAAATATTCAAATTTAAATTTTAAATTAAAATTGAATACATGAACAGTTAATTAAACATTGATATAAAGAACCTCTTAATCACACCACTATATGCTATGAATATGATATAGTAAAAATACATTGAAAGCATGATAGGCAGTAATAAAATTAAATATTATTAAAAAAACTACCTTTTCTGTGTGTGTTTTCATTTTATCAGATATTAAATTGGCGCAAAAAAGAAGAAAATTAGTAACAATAGAATAAAATATATGTACCTTGGGTGATACCAATAAAGATGATCAGATTTTTAAAAAATAGTCTTAATTTTTAGTAAACAATATTAAATACATGTATATACATATAAACATTTTGAAATGATAACAAATCTTCAATATCCTACATCAAAGTCCAATTTGTTCATCAATTTAGCAATGCCTAATTGTTTAGTGAATTAATAGAATATGTGATTCTTAAGCTCAAGGTCTACAAATCATGGTACAGTAGTCATTTCCAGTGTTTGAGCTACTTATGAACTCTCAGCCTATAAGCATTCAATATTATAATGTAGCATTGGATAAAGTAAACAATTTGTGAACTCTTGATATTCTATGATTAATTATATTATTTATAGTTCCACTAATTTGTTTACTACATATAAACGTTTAAATATTTTTATTCAGAAAAAAAAAAGAAACTTATGAATTAAATAAGGAAGAAAAAACATGGTACTTACTGATAATCTCAGACATTAAGGTTGATTACCGATAATTCTGGACAACAAAATTCATTATATATATATAACATTAATGCAATAATCATATTTTTTAAAAACGATTAGACTTACTATCAAATATATATAGTCATTAGATTTTTTAAAAGTATATAATCCTAATAATTAATTTTTTAACAACAAAAATAATATTCGATGTTATTCACTAAGCACAGAGATCATATGTAATTAAGTAGAACGGATTAACACTTTTAATATATATGCTGTTCTGATCTTATGATAGCTCAAGCTCATATTGAGTACTGAGCATACTCTCAAACCCAAACACAAGATAGACTCTTTTGAAAGGATAAGAGAAACTCACTCATCTTTAAAACTACATTCTAATTATATAGGCCAATGTAAAGTGTCTTAGTTTGAGAGCATGAAGATACTTCTTAATTCACTTTTACATCCATTATTTTCTTTCATATATTAGCATTTGCAAAATCTTTCAATTTACTACATGTAATACTATGAATTATTAAAAATTATGTAATATTTGATGTTATTTACTAAGCACAGAGATCATATATAATTAAGAAGAAAGGATTTCTATCTTTAATGTGTGTACTGTTCTGATCTTATGATGGCTCAACACTGTCATGTTGAGTATTGATGATACTCTCAAACCCAAACACAAGCTAGAGACTTTAAAGGATAATAGTGACATCTTATTCATAAACCTACATTCTAATTATATAGGCCAATCTAAAGTATCTTACTAAATGGAAAGATTTTACAGAAGTTAATACATGAAAGAAAATAATGGACATAAAAGCGAATTAAGAAATATCTTCAAGCTGTCAAACTAAGATGCTTTAGATTGGCCTACATAATTAGAATGTAGTTTTAAGAATAAGACGAACACTCTTATTCTTTCAAAACTGTTTATCTTGTGTTTGTGTTTGAGAGTATGCTCAGTACTCAACATGACAGCTTGAGCTATTATAAGATCAGAATAGCGCACATACTAAATATGAAAATTCTTTTTTCTTTAATTAATAAAAAAATAAATAAATTGACATTTAATTTCTTATGATCCTATATAAATTAATTTGTTTTTCTATTTATCACAGACGTTTACGGGGGAGAGGGGGGTAGAAAAAAGTTTTTTATTATACAAACTCCGGTTGTCTTTTGATAGCCAATCACAGCCACTTGTCAGCATTGTTAAAACAATAAAACGTAATGTGACTTTTTTTGATCTCTTAAATTTGTTCTACTCTCTCTTTTAATATTTCATTTTTAGTGGGTTTTTTCCGGCTATACAGAGATTTTTTTTTTTGGATTTAACTTTATTTTTGAAATCAATTTTTATTACCTTTTTTTAAAAAATAAAAACCAAAAAATAAGTTCTGTTTCTAACTTTTACAAAGTATTTCTCAATACACCCGCCCACCTCAAAATAAAGTAAAATCAAAACTTTTGACTTTTTCAAGTTTCGTTTTCTTTTTTTTTTTAAAAAAAAATACACCCACTTTTTTTTGGCCTATAAGGCGATATTTTTTTTGGCTTTATTTGTATATCACTAAGATACTAAAACTTTTATTTTTAAAACCAATTTCTGTTACCTTTTTTTAAAAATAAAAACAAACAAAAAATAACTTTGGTGTCTATCTTTTGTCTCCGTGATGACAACGTATTTCTCAACACCCCCCTCCCCCCAAATAAAAATAAATAAATAAAATAAGATCAAAACTTTTGACTTTTTCAACATTCAGGTGAATAACATTTTATTTTTGCATGTCTTAACAATGAAATAATAAACGTAAAATGCAAGCACATTAATGAGAACGATTGTTATTGTACTTGTTTTCTGTAGCAGTATGACTGCGCAACTTGAGAAAGAGTGTTCAACATGTGAAGGTAAGCAACACCACTACAATACATAATAACTAGTATGCTTTTTTGGTCAGTTATAACAATTATGCTTATCTAAGGCTAAGCAAGTTACATCTTTAAGAAAATTTATCTGTAAACTTCTGCTGGTCCGTGAAATCTTATTCTTATTTTTGCCAGTCCACAGGTGTGAAAAGGTTGAAGATCACTGCTCCACACTATTTCATAACACTGATACACTTGAACACATATATGTTGAAAAGATAAATAATCACCAATATACGTATTTCATGCTAAACCAGCAATCATCAGTTGGTCCAGATTACCATCTCCACACATATATGCTATAAGTGCTCAGATATATATTAAGATAGCCAATCCTCATACTTTAATGGACAGGCTTCAATCTACTCCACACTCCAACTCTTCAACCGTCTATCCAATTGAAAATCTGATGATGGAATGCTCAAAGGCCACCCTGAGGCCGAGATTCTTGTCACACCCATGTTGACCTAAGGTCAATCTAACCCCCTCA
>JAQFVV010003426.1:0-11138 GCA_028023455.1 Epiperipatus broadwayi | reverse complement strand
TATTCCAGACTAATTTCTGAGCTTAGATTGAAAATATTATAGTATTTCAATTTAAGTCTTATAGTTTTACAGGTTGGGTAGAGACAAAAGATGGTCCTGGAGAGGTTGCATTAGTTCCTAAGATCTGGAGGTTGAACAATGCTTTCACTTTACCAAGGTACCTCACTGATGAAGGTGACAAAGCCAGAAACTAGTCTGGGGATAATAGATGAATAGGCACTAGATGGGGATTTTATGCACAAGCCTTCTGGCATCCATTGATTATTCTGGCTTGCACTAAATGGCAATATGTATTGAAAGTTTTGCCTGTTTTAAACACAGTGAATTGGTGATTGTTTATACTTTGTTCCAATATGGACAATATTTAGTATATAATACACGATCTATTTTGCTACATTCCTGAACTAGTAAGTTCCTTTTTTCTTTTTTTTTTAATAGGACGTAAATAATCTTTAATATCAATGTAATTTTATCATATATATCATAAAATGTAAACTAAAAATGTAAATAATATGGTAGACATAAACTTTTTTTTTATATTTGAAAACAATTTTCATCAAAATAGTACACTTTGATATAATACAAAATATATAATAGTTAATTAAAATTAGAATATGGAAGGGGGGTGATATCACATAACTTGTTTACAAGAAAAATCTTTCCTCCTCTCACAGGGTTCATGTTAATGAACTGTAAACAAAAAATTAATTGAGAAATTTCCAATCACAGATGTTAAGAAAGTCTCATCCAACATAACAAATAAGTTTCTCCTGCAACTGATGGCCATAAGATGAATAAAAGGAATGTCAAACCATGTTATAGTCTTTAAATACTTGGAAAAGTTAATAAAATCAGATAAAAAATAAATAAAACTGACACTAACACTAAAATTGCAGAAGCCAAATGCGTTTTTAATAGAAAATGAAAATTATTAATATCAAAAAATTATTTTATCTTAAAAAAATACATCATAAGAAACGATATCTGGAATATGGCCTTATATAAGGCAGAGGTATACATGCACTTGGATCTGAAAAAAAAAATTAAAAATTTTAGCATATCGACAGTATATGATGAAGATATTTTGAATGGTTAGGATGAAAAATTGTGAGGTACTAAGTCGAATTGGAGAAGATAGAGGGACTCTGGAAGTGATTGTTCAAAGAAAAACAATATAGTTGGGCATTTATTTGATGAGATGTTTAAAACAACGCTCATTGTTGATGGAGAGATGAGAGAGTGAAGTCCAGCAGGAGGAAAAGCTAAAATGGAATATTTAGATGGTGTTAAGAAAAAATGAACTTATAAATTTTTGAAAGATGTGGCATTAGAGAAGAAAGCTGAATAACTGTGCTTGAAGAAAGAGATTCTTAATAAGATTTTTTTTTTTTTTAACAAGTAGCTAATTTTTAAAAAAAAAATTTTTTTATGTTTATTACTATTATTTCTTATTTGTTTATTATATATCTGAATTGTAAGTTGCTTGGGCTGTCATATGACATTCAAGTATCATAAGTAATGTTTGCGCTATTTTACTGTATATCACTATATTATTTATCTTTAATACAAGTTTTACAATTAATCTCAATTATTTCTAAAGAACAAACGTCAAATTTACACATTAGTTTTAGAAGCTTATATACATAAAAAAAACTATTACGCATCAAATCATTTCCGCTTTCACATCTCTCTTAGTAGTCAAAGGATGGATATATAATACTTAATTTATTTATTTAAAGTACCTAAAATTAACCCAACTATGTAGTATTTATAAACAAAAATGCCTATTTTATTTTGAAAATTTATGTACGTACTAAATAATGTAATTATTTGTAAAATGAAAAGAAAAACTATTAAAAACTAATTAATTTAAAACTAGCAATTAAGTTAACGTGTAACTTAAAAAAAAAAAAGTTTATAAAGTAACATGAATAAAACATATATATACGGTATCATTAATAAATGATCAGATGAAAATATTTATTTATCACTATCAGTCTTGTTATTGAATTATTATTTTTATATAATATATTAACAGTATTCATAACAGTTTATTTAAATCATTTTTTCTAAATATTTACAAATCCAATTGGCAATTTGATAATTATTAACTATAAGTACTTTCCTAAAGGAGAGCTTCAAATATATAATTTTAAAAAAAGTTGTAATTTTTAATCATCTTATTTATTTTTAATACACTTCAAAATTGTGTATACTTTGGATTTAAATTTATTAACTATATATTTTCAAATATTACTCAAAGGAATAGATAGACAGATAGATGTATAAACAGATACATAGGTAAATAAGTAGTTGGCAGATGGGTGGAGGGTATGTGAATGGAAGGATAGGTAAATGGGTAGATACATAGGAATGAAGAACAGTAGATCAACAGATAGTGAAGTGAATAGGTGGATATAAAGAAAAATAGATCAATAAGTGGATAAGTAAATTTAAAAGGTGCATAGGCTAGTAAGTAAGTACTTAGATTAGGTAGAGTGGTAGGTTATTGGATAGATGAGCAGGTAGACAAGCAGACAAGAAGATGGGTTGACAGGTACTTATATTAGGTAGAGTGGTAGGTTGGTGGAGCATTGGGTAAATGAACAGGTAGACGGGCAGACAGGAAGAAAGATGGGTCAGTAGGAAGGTGTTATTCAATCAATCAACTTGAGGTAAGCAAGGAGGTATTTTGGTAAATAACTGTTTTTATTGCCAAATAAGAATATACATAATTCAGAAAACAGCATGGTTTTTAAAAGGTGAATAACTCCATGTGTCTGTATGTTAAAAAAAAATCAGATATATTAATCTTTAACTAAGGTTTAAAGTTTATATCTATGCTAAAGATAATCTCTAATTTAGTAAATAATTAGTAATAATCATTAAGTTGTGAGTGGGGTAAGTTTGACAGTTGTAAATAAAAATATAACAATTTACTATAGATAAATACTCTTCATATAATAGAGATAATATATGAGAAATAATAATCTGGGCCAACTGATGAGTGCTGGTTCAGCATGAAATGCATCTTGGTGGTCATTTGTCTTTTGTTGTATCTTTATTTACATGAATTTAAAAAGAATGTGGAAGTATGGAGATTGTTTAAAATATATTGATAAAGATATTATACATGGAAAAGAGAAAGGTGAATAACTCCATGTGTCAGTATATTTTTAAAAAATCAGTTATTAATCTTTAACTGAGATTTAAAGTTTATATCTGTGCTAGAGATAATCTCTAGCTTAGTAAATGATTAGTAATAATCATTATTGTATTTATCTGAGGTGGATAGTGTCAAAGTTGTGAGTGGAGTGAATTTGACAGTTGTAAATAAAAATATAACAATTTTTTAAAAGTTGTAATTTTATTTAATTTAAATGGAATATAGAATACTGTACACTTAATTTTTTTTTCTTTAAAAATACTGAAAAAGTAGTTAAATAAATATTTTATTATTCTCATCTTAAAAATCAAATTTAAAAGAAATGCTATTGTGAATGTTCATGATTGAATATTTCTTACATTATATATATTAAATAGTAAAAAATAATAAAAAGAAAGATAAACTATGATCGTAGCTGCATTACATTACAATTATATATATATTGCATTTAACATTAATAATAACCTCATGCTGATTTATTAATTAAATTTGATGAGTAGCTGTGTCAACTAAATGTTAGCTATTTGGGGAGGGGGATCTCTTAGTATTGTTTGTGATGTAAAAAAAATCCAAGATGCACTAGTCAGATACAAATCTTAATGAATGCATTTGTTAACTATCTTACCCCAAGCACAGTATAATGAAAAAAAAAAAGAACTATGCAAAAGCAATCCAATAATCTACTCATGAAAATAATTTAATCTCGAAAATATCAGTTATTAGTAGGATACTATTAAATCAAGTCCTTATTATTTCAGAACTTAATACCATTTAATCAAAATTATAAGAAAACAAATTAAATTCTTATACCCATTCATCATCATTATCATCAACCATTATTAATCCACTGCAGGAGTTTTTTATTAAAGAAAGGAGACCCTTTGATTCCTCTTGGAGGCCTTAAAGGAACCAAGCAGGTAAAATTCCTAATGTCCACTCCATATGTTCTTGTCGTTGCAGCTGTTATTACTTTGTGATTATTCATATAGCATACAAACATGGATGGGCTGCTCACCAACACGCATTAGCCAGCGTGGTGAGTTTATTGGCTTTTTACCTCCAAGTTTAAGAATATTTTTCCAATATATACAATTATGACAGACAAAAATAAATCATGGCCCTTATTCCCAGAAGGCTGTAAAGTCACCAACCAAGGCAGTGGTTGGTGGCCGAAGGCGGAGGGTGCTAAGAATCCCCTGATTGTGAACTCAAGCTGCCATTTTAGGCATTATTATTTTAGCAATAGTTATATTCTAGAATAAATTTTTTTACCCTGTTTTTCTGCAATAATTTGTATGGTTCAAAAAATGTTAAAACCTTTTTAATAAAAAACAGGTTTGAATTTGTAATAAAGACAATTTATTTAAAGATGAGAGCTTTCAATACTGAATATTAAATAATAGATTATCATAAAATTGAATTTTTAAGAATAGATTTACTTACTAATGATAAAAGTGGTTGCTACAAGTGCCTTTTTTTTTTTTTTTAGAAAGAAGGGTACTATAGTCCTTTTTATTGATGGTGTGATCTTTAGCCATTGACCACGCGTTCTTCACCTTTTTCTTTCTGTTATCTCTTTTGGAATAAATGATGCCAGCCATAGAGAGTTCAATGTTATGACCTGATTACAATTCATGATCCAAGAATATGGAAGAGTATCCATTGCTTTTTCTTGGTCTTGTTGTAGAGATATTTATGCTGGGCAAGTCTTGTAGATAAGTTAGCTTGATTTTGACTATAATAAGACTTCAAGCAATTAGATTCTTTGCAATTAATTTTGTACACAATTTGATGTGAAGACTTGCCCAGCATAAATATCTGTGCAATTGAGCCAAGAAAAGCAATGAATATTCTTCCATTTTCTTGGATAACAAGTTGTAGTAGGCTATAATTTTGATCTCTCTATGGCTGACATCATTTGTTTCAAGAGAGATGACAGAAAGAGAAAGGAGAAGGAAATATGGTCAATAGATAAAGATCATCACACCATCAATACAAAGGACTCTAGCATCTATCTCTCTTTCTAAAAAATGGTACTTACAGCAACCACTTTCATAATTAGTATGTAAATCTAGTCCTACAAATTCAATTTCATGATAATCTAATATTTAATATTCAAAAGTAACTTTAAATCTAGATCTCAACTTTCTTTAGGCACATAATGCTACTCAGTATTGAAAGTGCTCAGTCTTAAATAACTTTTCTTTGTTACAAATTCAAAACTGTTTTGTTATTAAAAATATTTTAACATTTTTTGAACCATTACAATAGTTATATTTTTATGTTTTTTATTTAATTTTGAAGAAATATATATAAAATAAAAATAAACACAACCCAGCAAATAAATTAATATATATACATGTAAAAAATTATAAGCATACTATGATAAATAAATTAATAAATAAACACATTTTAAAATAAAATTTAAAAAAACACATACATTTAAGTAATTGTCTGCAAAATAATAATTCAAATTTACTTAAATGTTATATCTTCTATTTTGTCTTTTGACAAAAAACAAAAAAACATTTTATATAGTTTAAAACGTAAATAACTTGTTTATAAAAGGCAGGGAAGAGAGCAACTTTAAATCTATTAATAAGTGAAAAAATTAGAAAAAAGAGTGAGAATCTAATGGTATTTTTTTATTATATAAAAATAAATATTCATAATGTATATATTTACAAAACATATTAACATAATCATTCATGTAAATAATAAATGATAGAGCCATATTATAAAATATTATAAATGAATGCATTTAATTAAGTTATGGTTATGAACTATGATAGTGCAAAGTTTATTGGACTAGTTTCAGTAAAACCTCTTTAATAATTGTATCAATCTACAATATCACATGTTTTAACAACAGTTACACACAAGCATAAGAAGTGGTAGTCATGTGATGTTTATTGGCTTAAAACCAATCCTGCCTAATAGGATAGTGGTGGCTATGGCTATTAAAGAACCAAATACACCAAAATGTATGGCTACTGAACTGGGTTCAGACGCATATGACTATAAGCTAATGCGCTTGGATTGAAAATATTAAGGTGTTTTCAGTTTAAGACTCATAGTTTTGTAGTTAAGTGGAGAGAAAAGGTGGCTGCTGGAAAGTTGCATTAGATCCTAAGATCTAGGTGCAGTGCTCTCAGATCCAAGGCTCCTCACTGATGAAGGCCACAAGGCAGAAACTAGTCTGGGGATATTGGATGAGTAGGCACTAGATGGGGATTTTATGCACAAGCCTTCTGGCATCCATTGATTACTCTAGCTTGCTGTGTGTGGCAATACGTATAGTGAGTTTTGCCTGTTTTAATCTACAATATCACTAACCATTCAAAATAAGCTTAAATATTATTTGTAATAAGCAATTTTATTTGCTTTATTTTAAAATATAAAAGATGAAAGGTATTGAATTATTAAATGTGATGTTTACAAGAAAATAATTATATTTTGGATAGATAGAAATTATAATCCATTAGATTTTTTTATACAAATTTTACCATTAGTGTATGTGTGTGTAGGACCACACTAAAATGTAATATATTAGCATTATTATATTTATGTATAGAAAGAAATTTATATAGCAATGTTTGATTAAAAATCATTAACTTCTTGCAGAAAACATGTTTCTGGCAATCAAATGTGATGTCATCAGATGCCCAGTAGATCAGTTGAGATCACATCCAAACACAGCAACTCACATTCTATTTCAATAGACTTGCAATACTCATTTTGATATTACAGTTTGAATATGAATTTTGACTGCAATTTAATTAAAGACTCTTTTATATTGGCTTAATGTCAATTGACAATGCACAGCCTATAATGCAACTCATTTTAAAATGACCTAGATGTGACTGATGTCACCTCATCTGGCCTTCTGAAAAGCTGAGATGTTGTGGTTGATATTCAGAAATATGTATTTTGCAAGTGATTAGTTGACTTTTCCATCAAATACTGTCACATATAAAACAAGATTCCATAAATTTCTAATTATATGTATATAAAGAAGGTCTCTTTTATAAAATTCACAGTTATTAATATTTTGCTTTTACACAATTTTATCAAGTACATACACAAATATATTCTTGGCAAATAAGAATTTAAATAATTATACTTTATATCAAATACATACCACTGATCATGTAATTAGTACAGAATAAGACTATAATTTATATTTTGAATCAAACTTTTGTCAGCTAATTATTTACTTAATTAAGATTGTAAAATTAAGAGCATGCTAATAGCTCTAAACAAGCTTTTTTTATTTATTTATGATAAATGCTACTACAAGAGAAGGCATTCAAATCATTTTTATCTTGGATTGTCCCCATCCCCAGACCGGTTTCGACATATGGGTCTCTTCAGTGAGGAGTTGGGACATTAGATTTAAAAAACCAACTCAAGCAAAGCATTTATCTAAAAGTTAATTGTTAGAAGAAGATCTGAAACTTTTAGACATCTACATGTCTTTAAAGTCAGCTCTCCAACTGAAAAAATCATATGGGCCTGAACTTAATCAGATACTCCATATATTAGTAGGCTTAGCTCTTTAATTTAGCTAAAGCCACAACAGCAAAATAATAATAGTAATAATAACAAGTCAGATGTCACATGACTTATATATAGCTTTGCACTTACAAATATGTAAAATTAAGAGTGTGCTAATAGCTCTAAACAAGCTTTTTTTTTTTTTATTTATGATAAATGCTACTACAAGAGAAGGCATTCAAATCATTTTTATCTTGGATTGTCCCCATATGATTTTTTTTTTCAGTTGGAGAGCTGACTTTAAAGACATGTAGATGTCTAAAAGTTTCAGATCTTCTTCTAACAATTAATTTTTAGATAAATGCTTTGCTTGAGTTGGTTTTTTAAATCTAATGTCCCAACTCCTCACTGAAGAGACCCATAGGTCGAAACCAGTCTGGGGATGGGGACAATCCAAGATAAAAATGATTTGAATGCCTTCTCTTGTAGTAGCATTTATCATAAATAAAAAAAAAGCTTGTTTAGAGCTATTAGCACGCTCTTAATTTTACATATTTGTAAGTGCAAGCTATATATAAGTCATATGACATCTGACTTGTTATTATTACTATTAATTAAGATTAAAAAAGTATTACATAATAGCCAAATTCTAAATTGTAAATTATAACAATATGAAATGCATGAGGATGAGACTGCTTTATGTAACAATTGTTTTTATTACATGCATGTCCAATTCAATTTATGAGATTTGCATAAAATAGAATTAATTAACTTCCTATGTGACTAGATATATTTGTAAAAGTGTTTGTTAATCATATAAAAAGTAACTTACAATAAATGTGAATTTCATAAATAAATAATATTCTTTTATCAGACATAATAGTAAGATTTGTAAAAAAATTTAATTTTTTTTACATTTTTATCTGTTTGAAATATATTACTATAGATGTTTGTTAACTCTAAAGAGAACTATGTTTAATATTTGTGTATGTTTCATCTTTCACTTTTCAAAATAAACCAATAGATGTCTGATTAATTCAAATTAGATTCAAATCTATTCTAATTCCTATCTGTGAAATAGTAATGTCAGGGCTTATCACAGCTGATGAAACTATTTTTTTTAAAAAAAAAAAAAAATTAATACTGTCATAATTTCCAATTCAGAATTTGGTTATTATATAAGATTTTATATCTTAGTTAAATAATAAACCAGCATAAAGCAATTAAATGCCCCAATCATAGTATTTATTAAAATTCATATGCACCTTTACCCTGCGCTTGGCTTTTATGTGAGTATCCACATTAGCAATCATTAACAATTTGTACCCACTATTTTGATTTACAATCAATTATTCATTCAAATATCGGCCTTTCAAGCTAATTGAGCACGCGCCTTTTGAGAGTGTTAAATAAATGAATACTTTCCTCTTCAATCCAAGATATAGTATTTATGCAGGAATAAAAAGGATCCTCTTATTCCTACAACTCAAATTCTTTTATATGAGCAAATATGAAGTACTGTTGAGGAGAGCGTGAGTAGAATTCTCACTTTAAATTACTATTTACGATGTTTTTTGACTGAATGATGTCAGTGAAATTACTTAGAATTTACTAAACGTCATTCTTACTGAAACTTAATTATGAGTAAATAAGCAATTATTTTATCTAGCGCTGTGTTTACAATTATATTACATTCAAATATCAGCTTAAAAGGCTGATGTTTGAATGTAATATAATTGTAAACACGGCGCTAGATAAAATAATTGCTTATTTAATCAATTATTCACTATAACAATCATAAAAAAAATTGAAATTTTTTTTGTGTTGGCCATTTTTTAAATTGGCAGCCATTTTATAACACTGATGACATCATAGAATAGTTATTAAAGTCATATCATTCAAAAGCAAAATGGTGACTTTTATGTTGAAATTGTATGATCCATATTTTATTCATAAAACATAACGTCATGGTAACATCAGTGTTTTGATTATAAGCTTAAAATATGATTAATGAATGTACAGTATTTTATTTAATTTTCATCCAGTATTTTTAGGAGGTAATTAGTACTTCATTAATAACACATCCAAAGTAAAGATTTTCATCAGCAATGACTACAAAAGCAAAAAAATAAAAAGATTCATTCGGTACATGAATGTAAATCAACACAGTACTATAAAAATGGCAAATTTATTCAGCATAAAATTAAAAATATACAGTACATATATTACCTAAAATATTCAGTCAATTAATTTCGAATTAAAATTTTGGTAAAGGTTTACTTTAGCGACTACAGCATAAAAATCATGTTCACCCTCTAGTTTTCAAAATTAGAAGTAAATCATAATACGAAAATCTTACATATATGCTACTATATTACAATTACATTAAAATTTATTAAAATGTAAAAGATAATAAAAAAATATTTACCATTTTAAAAAAGTTGAACTAATTACATTAGATTAATTAAAATAATTAGTTTAAATTATTTGAAACTTAAGAATTTAAACTATCTACTTTTATAACTTAAGAATTTAAACTATCTAGATTTATAGCACTTATTACAAAAAAAAATACCCTCTGGGTTTAAAATTCAGAAAGGGGTCTTTCTTTTCCCAAAGTCATCTGTCTCTGGGAACAATTGTAAATATAGTGTATTTTTGGACGCATAATTTGCCCCAAGAATACATTGTGCATGAGACCGGTGTAAGCAAGAAAATAGTCATTGACTGGGCAAATTTTTGTCGCGAAGAGTGTGTCAAATATTTAGACCCAAATCCGATGGTTCTCGGCAGAATGGATAACAATGGGGAGCCATTAGTCGTCGAAATTGATGAAATTTATTATTTCCACAGAAAATACCACAGAGGGACTATACGTAGAGGGCATTGGGTTTTTGGCGGTATTGTAAGAGGGTCAAGGAAGTGTTTCTTGACAGAAGTTGCAGATAGAATGGCTGGAACATTGGAGACCCTAATCCAGTGGTACATTTTACCAGGTACTCACATAATTTCAGATGGCTGGGCTGTGTACAATAATATCAACAGACTCAGCAATGGGGTATATATGTATTCGGTTGTCATCCACCAGGACAACTTTGTGAATCCCGAAGACCAAGACATACATAACCAGAATATTGAGAATATGTGGATGAGAGTGAAGTGTAAGCTGAAATTCCACTCTGGTATCAGCCGGGCTTTATTTTTATTGTACCTCCAAGAATTTGCCTTCCGCAGTAGATATAGCACTGCCGCCTTTTTCTCAAACTTCCTACTATGCATAGGGCATAATTATGCTTAAAAAGGTAAATGATTTTTTTTTGTATTATCTTTTACGTTTTAATTAATAAATATTTAGTGTAATTGTAATATAGGAGCATATACGTAAGATTTTAGAATATTTTAGTTCTAATTTTAAAAACTAGAGGGCAAATATGCTGTGGTTGCTAAAGTAAACCTTTACCAAAATTTTTCTGTC
>JAQFVV010003425.1:0-11146 GCA_028023455.1 Epiperipatus broadwayi | reverse complement strand
TCAAATTTTTCTATCTTTTTTTTTTTTTTTTTTTGGTTGACCAAATTGTTTTTCTTCTTATTAAATCAAAAGTAACTTTTGTGTTGGGGGGGTAAATTGTCTTGAAACCCTGACTCCCACCCTCAGATAAATAATTGTAACCAAAAAGTCAATATATATTTTTTTTCAACACTTTTTACTTTTATTTATATTTTGTTTGCATTACCTTTTTTTTAACTTCTACAATAAACTTTTTTGGGGGTTTTCATACTTTGTTATTATTAACAAAAAGTGAACAAAAATAGTAATTTATTTCAACCCCACTGAAAAAAGATAATCCAAATATTTGTGTCAATTTCTAATAAAATAAAATAAAAATAGACAAACTTTGGACTTTTTGAACTAATTTTTATTTATTATTTTATTGCTGTAATAAAAACAGACTGGTATTTGGGAGGACATCATGTGCCCAAAAAAAGGACACAGTCTCACTTTCTATACTCAGCAATTCTGAAAAGTTTAAAAATTGCACATTCTTCTCAGATATTTTATTGGTCTCAGATATTTTTATGCTGAAATGTGACTTAGCACGTGAGTTTTTTCAAAGCATGTTTGAACATATCCTTTGCCATTTTTTTTTACATATTAACATTTTTTTAGGGAAGGGTGGGGACCCATATGACAATTTTAGTAATTAACATTATTTAAATATAAATGACATTACTCTATTATGGAAATTTGAAAAGTTGTACTGACTTGCAATTAAAACACTCTCAAGTGATATGGTAATCAGCTATGAATAGAACAAACATGTATAAATAGTTTTAAGCACAAAACAGGTCGTAATATTTTTGTGCAATATTATATAAAGCAGCCTGCAGATGGGTAATACAATATAAATGTTGTATTAGTCATAAGGCTGATCACAGAAATGACATTTTTATGTGTTTTGACACATAATGCCATCAAGCGGCCATGCCCAAATTTCAGATGATTATAGTTAAGTCATTATAAAATAAGCATTTAAGTAATTTTAATAATGTTTATTAATTTTATTAATATAATCACTTTGTTACAATTCATATTAAAATATAGTTCTAAATGCTAGCTTAATAATATTTTAATATTCTATAAGTATTTTAGTTAATGAATAACTTTAAATTAAATTATTCCTCAATCATATTTAAATATCTTTAGAGTGTATGTATACATACAATCTATTTCTATTTAAAGTCAAAAAATGTTAAAAAAGAAAATGATTATATTTTAAGTTTCTTTTCTGGAAGATGTAAATATCTAAAGCAATTTTATTATTTAATGTTTTGCTTATAAAAAATATCTATTTTTTTAAAAAAGATATTGTATAAAGTTAATATTCTGAGAATATTAAAAAATATATATTTAAATAAATGTATTATTTATTGTTATAATAATTGGTTTTTTAGATCTAATGTCCCAACTCCTCACTGAAGAGACCCATAGGTCAAAACCAGTCTGGGGATGGGGACAATCCAAGATAAAAATGATTTGAATGCCTTCTCTTGTAGTAGCATTTATCATAAATAAAAAAAAAAAAGCTTGTTTAGAGTTATTAGCACGCTCTTAATTTTACATATTTGTAAGTGCAAGCTATATATAAGTCATGTGACATCTGATTTGTTATTATTACTATTAATATATGATATAATAAAATGAGGTAATTTATTGCTTTAACCAAAGTTTCCAGACAGTGTAATTAAAAATGTTATTTTTAGCATATTTAAATTATTAACTAAATTATGTTGCATAAATTAATTAGCTTAGTCATCTATCACCTGACATACCATATTTAAACTCTGACCATATATATATATATATATATTGAAAACTTCATCATTTTCCCTGAACATTTTATTATGTATAATTTTTTATAATTATTATTTTTAAGTTTAAGCTATGAATGGCTAAAGTAATTATCTTTTTGAGCCTCTAGATTTGGCCCATTAGTCATTTTACACAATCTCATTATATACACCATTCAGAAAACTCCATAAAAGCATAATTATAGAAGTTATATATTGCTGCAATGCTTGTGATAACAATAAATTTTATATAGAAGGTATAATTATATTGCTTGAACTTTTATTAATGTTCAATTGCTTATTTAGTCATTCTGAACTTATATAAAATTTTGAGATAACTTTAAACTAAATTTATTATATTTGATTCTGCAATAAATTCTAGTCTATATTTTGAAAATGCTGATTATTATTATTTATAAAAGAATATCAATTAAGCTTAATTTGATGTTATATTCAAATTAGAACTTTTGCTAAACTTGCAGAATGTTGTAAATGACAAAAGAATCTATGGAGTAATAATTATGAAAGTATGAATGCATTAGCCTTATTATGAAAGCAAATTAAATTTATTATTGTTTTTTTCTTTATAAAAAATGACTTTTCAGTGAAAATTGTTATAATGCTATTTTAAAATGAACAAAATGTTTATTTCTACATTTAAAAAAATTATATAATGCTATTCAGTAAATAAAATAAAATTTAATTAATAAAGAAAATAATTAACAAGTAGTATATAAACAAAGGCAAACTCTCTATACAGTAGTGCCACCCTGTGCCAACCAGAGTAATCAATGGATGCCAGAAGGCTTGTGCATAAAATCCCTATCTAGTGCCTACTCATCCAATATCCCCAGACTAGTTTCTGGCTTGTGGCCATCATCAGTGAGGAGCCTTGGATCTGAGAGCACTGCACCTAGATCTTAGGATCTAATGCAACCCTCCAGCAACCACCTTTTAACTCTACTTTACTACAAAACTATGAGAATGAAATTGAAAACACAAAAATATTTTCAATCTAAGCTCAATAGCTTATATAGTCATATGGGTCTGAACTCAATTCAGCACCCATACATTTTTGTGTCTTTGTTTACAACAATTATGTGCTAGTATGAGATGGGTATCGTGTGTTGTTTAGTGGTTTAACAAGTAGTATATAGTTGACTATTTTGCTTTATAAATATCAAATAAAATTAGACAAAATTTAAATCAAATATTACCACTATTATTAGAATATCTATGCAAAATGAAGCCTGTGTAATAAATTAGTAATCATAATAGAATAAGTTTAATGATTTATATTAATATTCAAAAGTTTTAGTAATTACTAACACTGTCATGACAGAATCCATTAATCTTATTCTATTAGAAAATGCATATTATCAATAAATAGAGTAATTTTATGTACATTTGATATAAATGCAATCAAACAGAAAACAAAAAAGTCAAATGATTTACATATTCTAATAAATCTGAATATATTTTGGAATAAGAACAATATATTAACAAGATTCATCTATTAGACTTATGCATAGACTACATTCTTAGTCCAAATATTTAAGCTGTAATTTATTTATAAAACTAATTATAATATTTTTCTTTCTTGTATATAATTTAACAATGATAATAAACTATAATTATTTTTTCAAAGAGAGGATATCACCAGTTGATGGATTATTTTCTTATTCATGTACATCAATTATATAAGATGGAATAGTTGGAAAGTACTTGGAAGTTTGTGTTCAAATCCCTTCTAATTACATGTAAAGTTGAGTATATACATTTTTCATCAGTAAATGAATTCTCTAAAAGTCATCACAATAAAAATATAGCATGATCTCTAATTTTATAGAATATGTAAATTGAAATATATAAAGAAGATAATTTTCACATATGACCAAAAAGAAGTTGATTTTTTAGGCATTATTTGGCACTTGTGAATGAAAAATACCAACACAAATAAATGTGTAAATAAAGACCAAATTAAATGCATTTACAATCTTCAGTAGTTTTCGGTTACACATACTGTGGCTGCTAGGTGATGCTGCAGAACCACCAAAAGCCTACAAATTATAAATTTCTAAACAAAAATGGCTGAAATCGATTAAAAATTAAATTTAAAATGTATAAGGCAAGACATCAAAAGTAAGTAAAAAATCAAGTAAAAAATTTAGTCACCTAGCAGCCACAGTATGCATAACCAAAAACTACCCATCTTCTAAAAATGAAAACAAATTTTTAAATGTATATTAGATAATGTTCCTCAGGAAAAAATTATTAGTGAAAATGGTGGTTTATTATCTAATATTCATTTAA
This sequence comes from Epiperipatus broadwayi, assembly GCA_028023455.1. Classification (NCBI taxonomy): domain Eukaryota; kingdom Metazoa; phylum Onychophora; class Udeonychophora; order Euonychophora; family Peripatidae; genus Epiperipatus; species Epiperipatus broadwayi. The sequence goes on along the minus strand of JAQFVV010003425.1, from coordinate 7,013 downwards.
AAAATTAATTGTTGTTGTTTTTAAAAGACTGCAAATGTGCTTAATTTGGTCTTTATTTACAATTTTTTAAGTGAATATTAGATAATATCCCAATCAGAAAAAAGTTAGTCGAAATGTTAGTTTTTATTTACACATTTGTTTGTGTCAGCATCGGAATATAAGTGCATAATTTTCTCCATGTACAAAATATTGTTTTCTCTTTCCATCTATTGCCAGGCTATACATATGTGAAATCTCACTATTGGACTAATACATAATTACTATTTTTTCTAAAAAATATGCTTAAAGTTTATATATATATATAATAGAATTGCAGTTGACTAAGCTCTTTCTATCTATAAAACAATTAAAAAAACACCATTTTGCTGCTTTATAAGCAGTTGTCCCAGGTTAGCACTACGCTTTTCAGCCGATGCTATGACACATGAAAAAAAAACTATAATAAATAAAACCGTCAATTTTATTCTTTATGTTTGCGGAAATAAAGATGATGAGTTTATTTAATTATTTCATAGCTAAACGGAGCTTAATCAATTCTAATTCTATTTTACATATGATAACGCAATACTAATTTAATATCTATAATGTATTACTATATTAATATTTAAAAAAATTTTTTTATGAGATTAGTTTTATCTTACAACGATAATATACAATTTAAACACATTATTATCTGTGTCATCAAAAGTAGATTTTATGTTTGCCAAAGTTCTGCAACTTTATATAATCAAGGAATCAATATCTCCCCCTCCTCCACACACACACAATATTTATGTTAATGCATCATCTTCTCTTGTCAATTTGCAGACATAAAATGAATCAGTTTATACTTGTAATCTATGTCTTATATAAAAAGTAAATCTGACAAATGATAAAATTCCCAAGGTACACAGATATTAACAAACTTCATTAATATCTGAATATTTGGAAGTTCAACTCTAATTAATAATATCAGAAAGTTTATCAATGCCATGGTTATATATTATTAGAGGCATAATATTAGTTAATATATATAAAATTTATATTTTGTATAGTTATTTTTAATTCAACTGCAAGCAAACGGGTTTGACTTTTTTCAATTAAATAAATAATGTTCTCTGTCTCAATTCTGATATGGCTAATACTGATTTGTTTTAAAATGTTAATGATGTTAATTTTAAATGTGCATCTACATATTTAGAAAAATAATTATATATACAAAAAGATCGTATGAGTTGGATTTATATGAGATATAATGTGAATGCCATTATAACTGAATTTTTTTCTACTGCTTATAATATATATAGTTCAATAATTTAGATAAAGATAATATGAAACCGCAATTGACTGGAAAAACCCCAAAACATTTTTATTCTGTATTGCAAGCAAAAATTATTACTATCAAAATGATTAAATTAAAAAATAGAAATTTAATTATTGTTTTAATATTTAAATATAGTATGAAATCTAAAACATAACAGATAAGTCTTATTCTTAATGAATTTAAATATAGCACAGATTAACGTAAGGGGCCTTAACTTATCTCAACGCTTACTTGCCCTTAATAATTGGCTTACACAGTTCAATTCAAACATAATTCTCTTGATTGAAACAAAATATTCATCACATTCGAAACTTAACCCATACAGATATTTCAATAAATTTGGATTCCTTAAGTTATCACAGTCTGACATAGCTACAGATGGAGTAGGAATGATTATACCTCACAATTCTCCATTTAAGCAATTTAAAATTTTATACCTTGATTCCAATATGCACATAGTAATACACTACATACTTCCCTCTCAATAAATATATCCACATCATAGCTTTACAACAAAACAGAGTATTAATATGGCGGACAAATTTGCTTATTTCTACTAATCCCCATTCTATAATTTTAACTGATGATTTCAACATTCCATACTCAATATTTGTAAAGAAATATCTCCATCAGATTAATGCCAGACTCATGAGTGCAGAAGGATTCTTTTCCACAAACTCCTCTTGTTTCTACACTAAAAAAACACTCCACACTAATATATCTTTTTTCTACTCTTCTGATTTTCATTTTTCAGCAATCCAACATTAATACTTGTAAGCTTTTCAGACCATCTAACACTGACAATTAAAATTGAATTCATTTTGTAAAGTTAACCCAGTATTCAAAATTAACAACACTATTAGATTACTTCTAAAATCCATGACACCTAAAGCTGTCTTTTCAGACATTTATATTTATTTTAAAAAATAAACATTAAGGAATTAAACCCTGTAGAATCATGGTTCACATTTATAAAACATCATCAAATCTATATTTTTATATTAAAAAACAACAACTTCCAACTAGATTGGTAAAAGAATTGGATAAAATACATTTTCAACTCAAAATATTTCCCCTTCAACAACATCTATTCCTTAATCATAACTCTCAAACAAAAATATAAACATACACAACAAATCTTTGTTAATTAACTATCTATTAAAAAGTCAAAAAATATATATGGCAGATCCCCATAATTGGTCAAAATGATATACACAATAGGCCCTTAGTTATAAACCCAAGCAACAATAACAGCATCCATTTTGAAAGATTCAAGAGTGATAATTGGAGAAAACATGCTTCCCTAAATGTGATACTGCCCTAAAGCTATACCAAAATTCCTGGATAACAATCTCAACAACTTTATAATTGGATACCACATCAGCATCTGTTCTGTTTAATGTAATAATAGACCACATTAGGCAATGTATAAAAAAAAGGATCCATTGCTGTGAAATTGGATATGTGGTTTGCATTTGGCTGTTTTTATACCTAAACTATCACAACTACTCAGGAATATAATATATGAATATGATACATACTAGGAAATATACTTATAAGTTTGCATAACTTTCAATGGAAAAATACTCCTTGGATTTCATCCACGTAATTTTATTCCTCAAGGCTCTCCTCTTAGCTCTCTTTCTTCACAACTTATATCAACCTCCTTTTGTAGAAATTTCAGGAATACATATTCCTATAATTAACTAAACTGTTAATCACCTTTTCTATATGGATGGCTTAGTTATTTTTTTCCATCAAAACTGCACTTAATAATAATCCCAACAATTTTTTAATTCACTTTAATACAAACAAATCTTTCTACTTGGAATATTCTTATAGGTAAGACACTTCTTTCCAACTTTTCCTCTATTTGTCATAAATTTTTAGGTTTCCCAATGCATCTCTCATATAATGCAATGAAAACTGCTATTCAAAATTCAGTATTAAATATCATATGATCACCATTTCTTATGATTGCTCATAACTGTTAGTAAAACAGACAAAAACTCTCCATACAGTAGTGCCACTCAATGCAAGCCAGAGTGATTAATGGATGCCAGAAGATTTGTACATAAAATCCCATAGTTTTGTAGTTAAGTAGAGATAAAAAGTGGTTGCTGGAGTGTTGCATTAGATCCTAAGATCTAGGTGCAGTGCTCTCAGATCCAAGGCTCCTCACTGATGATGGCCACAAGCCAGAAACTAGTCTGATATTGAGCAGGCACTAGATAGGGATTTTATGCACAAGCCTTCTGGCATCCATTGATTACTTGGGCTTGCACTGAGTGGCACTACTGTATGGAGAGTTTTGCCTGTTTTAATAACAGTTATGAGCAAGCATAAGAAATTGTGATCATGTTTAGTGGTTTAACACCAATCCTGCATAATAGGATAGTGGTGGCTATGATTATTAAAAACCAAAGACACTAAAATGTATGGGTACTGAACTGAGTTCACACCTATGTGACTATGAACATGGGTATATTTTTGTGTTTTCAATTTTATTCTCATAGTTTAGTAGTTAAATAGAATTAAAAGGTAGCTGCTGGAGGGTTGTATTAGATTCTAAGATCTAGGTGTGAGTGCTCTCAGATTCAAGGTTCCTCACTGACAAAAGCCACAAGCCAGAAATTAGTCTGGGAATATTGTATGAGTAGCCTCTAGATAGGGATTTTATGCACAAGCCTTCTGTCATCCATTGATTATTCTGGTTTGCACTGAGTGCTACTGTATGGAGAGTTTTGCCTGTTTTAATTCAAAATTCAGCTTATTGTTTCAGAAGAATACACTGTTAATGCATTATTCAAAGCATACTTTCAATATATGCTAAGGTATCACTAGTCACCATTTTAATATTTCCTAAAATTAATTATTTCTTACTCATTATTAAATTTATTTCTTCATTCAAAAAAATATACTCCCTTATCACCAAACTAATCTGAAATAAAAAAGCAGTAGCTGTAAGCGTAAGAAATATGCAAAAACATATTAAGTTCAATGGTATCTCATTACATTGCATTTCTACATTTTATCTTCAGAGAACAATTAATGAAATGACAGCATTAATTAGTTTCCAAGTGTTAATAACATAATCCCTGTTAATCCTATTAACACTCCACCAACCATTAACAATTTTATCAAAACCTTAATAATTCTCATAAGTAAACACACTACTCTCTTACATAATCTATTTTTAAATAAAATTAATTATTAGAAAACATATAAAATCGAAAATAATAATAGTATATCAAATAATAGTCAAACATTCTTGTTATGTAATAATAAATATATTATAAAAAAATTCAGATATTGGCATCTGGAATCCAAATATCTGGATTTCTTAATTAAAATAAATGTCAAAGCCCTTCCTATTAATTTTTATCTTCTACATGTGACATTTCATAAATATAGATCCATTATGTGCCCTCTGCCTTAGAAATGGAAAAACTTGGGAACACTTTCTTATGGATTGTTCCTCACTTCTTTTTTATCGTACTCTTATCACTAACATGACTTATTTAAACTCACTAACAATCAACAACCTCATAAAAATATACAAAACTATGTTTTTCCCAATATAAGAATTACTACATTTATTCTTTTCAAACTCTAGTTCATAAGATGCTATCTAAGCTTTAATCCCACATCTCATAATATTAAATCACTCTTTCTAAAAAAAATAAATAACATTAAAACCAGAGATCACCAGAGATCAAACCCATGAACCAACTGATATTTTTGCAGCAGCATGGAATCTGATCACTTAACAACAACCTAGCAACTTGGATATTGAACATACTAATATAATATTCATTAGATATATATTGATTATTGCTCAATAATACGAACATCTATCGTATTGCTTTTCTACTCGAAATCTTCTTTGTTTCAATAAGACTTGCAAATATATCCAATATATACAATTTCTCTTGTCTCAACAAGTTTTTTTCCTTAAAAGATTTTAATCAAAGTAATTTATTTTATAAAAATAAAATTCTCCAAGTGTATTTGGAATTTTTACATCTTATTTTTCTTTTATATCATTTAGAAGCAATAGTTTGATTGTTTATTCTGATATTTGTCACAACCTTGTCTAATTTATTTCTCCCTTCTAATTCACTACCTCTTGTAATAAAGTTCTAAAATATTTGATAGATTAATTTTGATTTACTTAACTTTTATTGATCTGAGAGTTATATATAATTTGTTTATTTAATATTTTTTATAGACAAAGAAATAAGCAATATGCATTATTATTTAATTACTAATACATATTAAACTTTAGATTACTAATATATTGTAATGAAAGTAAATTATATAATTCATTTTAGACAGTTGACTTATGCCTAAATATTTTTTGATGTATAAATAAAATAAATACTTGGGATTATGTATTAATAATTTTGGAAACACATAATTAATAAGATCCAAGAGTGCATAAACAAAAGAGCTTGAATACTTACCACTTAAAAAACTTTAATATATGTAAAAATATTTTTGTAAATATTTATTTTTGTTATCTGACATCAATTAATTAACTACAATTAACTCAGCCAGCAGACGTTCACTACCAAATTATCAGTTCAGGGCAATTATATTATTTGAATATGAAATTGACTATAAATAGTAGTAATAAATGTAATAATAATTAATAATTTTATCAAAAATTACAGTTTAAGTCAGTACTATTATAACTTTTTAAATAATATTAGTAATTCAAATGGTAACTTTACTTATTTGTTTTAAAATTACCATTATTGATTTGGTATATGCGTTATAGAAATTTCACAGAAAAATAGTTAAATCAATAAAAAATAAAAGTTTATTAGTGAAAAATAAAATTATTCAACCATAAAATATTAGTATTTTCAATAAGTTGTTTGGATCAAAGTAATATAGAATCTATTGATTTTTGGTTTATACCCGAATTATAAGCATATATATAATAAAAATTAATATATCTGAAATGAAAAATAGCTTTGAAGTAAAATAAAAATGAAAATTGTTACTCAAACTTTTTTCTATTATTTAAAGATATTACTAGTAAATTATACACGTATACAGTAATTTAGTAGAGATAAAACATGAATACTATATTTTAAAACAGACAAAACTCACTATATATATTGCCACACACAGCAAGCTAGAGTAATCAATGGATGCCAGAAGGCTTGTGCATAAAATCCCCATCTAGTGCCGACTCATCCAATATCCCCAGACTAGTTTCTGGCTTGTGGCCTTCGTCAGTGAGGAGCCTTGGATCTGAGAGCACTGCACCTAGATCTTAGGATCTAATGCAACCCTTCAGAAACCACCTTTATCTCCATTTAACTACAAAACTATGAGTCTTAAACTGAAAACATCTTAATGTTATAACAACAGTTATACAAAAGCATAGTGGTCATGTGATGTTTATTGGCTTAATACTTTACTTTAACAAAATATTACAATTTTTAAGAAATTGTATATAAATTAAACCAATCATATATTCAGTAGAATTTCAATCATTCAAGAACAAAGAATATTAAAGGTATACATTGAAATGGAAGTGCTCAAAGTTATGTATCATATGACCAGATTGAAATTCCAGAAAATAGTATAAGTATTGTATCAGTGGATGAAACAAAATCAAAAATCAAGTATTATATTTTTGGTTGTAAACACAGAACTTTATTAAACATTACTTAAGTGTGGTCTAAGGATTGCT
>JAQFVV010003424.1:0-11155 GCA_028023455.1 Epiperipatus broadwayi | reverse complement strand
ATATATAGCAATGTATGCACGAGCATATACATTCATATGTTGTCTTGACATAAGTAAATTCAATAAGCATAAATTTGTACTTATATATATTTTCAAATTATATTATCTCAGTGCATCTTTAATTCTAGCTAAAATAATACACACATATATGCATCATTAATATAAAACTTCATATCATTCAGAATTAAATAATAGTTCAGCAGTATAAAATAATACCTATAAAATCGCTTTATTTCATTTGATGAGAAATTCAATAAAAACTAAAATTTTTTCTTCAATCACAGTTTGGACTAAAAACATAAGGCATTCATTCAATCACTAATTATGAATTGAATTAAACATACCACACTTACTTCAAGTTAAATATACTGTACCAACATTGCGTTGGCACATAATAATTTTATCTAAAAATTATTAAAACAAAAATCTTTCGTTAAAAGAGAATAGTATTTAAAAGTTAAGAGTTTTATTGCAGTTTGTTTTTGTAAACGTAAAATTAAAAATCAAAGAGTTTTTGAAATAAAAGTTACAATTAATTAATTAAAAAAGGGGAGAGGGGTTTTCTTTAGAAACGTCAAACTAAAAGTTTTGAGTTTAAAGAGTTTTTTTTTATTATTATTAGTTGAAATATAACTTTAATTAGTTGAAATATAAGTTTAATAATATAAATCTCTTTTTATTTAAGTAAAAGAAAAAAGGGTCATTTTAAAAACTAAATAGTAAATTGGATTAAAATATATATGTGCGTAAATGACAAATGCTTGTTAATAAAATATATATGTGCGATTATAAACATTGCATAAATATGTGTGTGTTAAAATGAAATAAAGGAAAATTATATTTAAAAACACGGCGATGGCTACTATTCAAAAGAATGTAAAAACAACAGGTTTGCAATGGCTGCTAATTAATATCTCCGACAACAGGATTAAAAGATTATCTTGAGGAATGCAATTAAGGACAAGAAAGGAATTTGACAACACATATTGCCAGCAGACATGAAAACAACAACAGGCCTTGTGTCTAAATAGTCCTTTTTTTTCATCGCTCAGTTCAGTTCAGAAATCATTTGAGATTAAAGTTGAAATCAAGAATGCAGTGTTAAAACTTCGGAAAACATATGACTTTCTCCAGCCTGAAGTCCAATGAAAACAGCCAACCTACCCAATAAAAGTGATGTTTGCGTAACAACCTGAAGCCGCTCAATATCTATTGTCTTAAAGAAAATGCCTCGGAATAATCAGCATCAAATCTCCACAAGAAAACTTCGAATCTAACTGGTTAGAGATATCTCATTAGAAGCAGCAAACAGCAAGATATATCCACGTTCAAAATCCTAGGTAATAACATTTTCTTATATTCATTTCTAAAGTAGCCATCGCATTCGTAAAGCCTCAAGAGTCAAATTTAAGAACTATAGCATACACAGACGAACTATTATGTGTGTTCATGCGTTAGTTAGCATATATTGATTTCATTGTATTTTAAATTTCAAATATTTAATGCTTTCTCATAAGATATAGTGTGTGGATTAAAAATGTGCATGTTATATTAGTAAATAAGATTTAGAAAATATTTAAAATTAGTAAATTATAAATGTGAATTAAAATAAATTCTTTCTTTGAAATTAAAGCTTTATTTGACAGTCAATTCTTTTCACCACTAATTGAAACTATAATTTGTTATTGATTACAAGTAGCTGAGCTAGTCATGAATGTATCCTGGGTGTTAAATTAGTGACCATTGTTTAAAGTGCGTTATTCATCCTCTGGATAAATAACTGGCGCCCGTGTTTATACAAAACAAAAAAGTGCTTTGAACATGGTGTTGAATTCAACAGTCGAGAAGAAGTTATGTCCTGGAAATGTAACGCTAGTTATATATTTTATAGCTATCGTTTGGACATACATATGTTCTTCTCTGCCTAAAAGGCCAGTATGTAAACAGAATTAACATATCCGGTACAATACAAACCATAGTTAGTGATTGAATTAATTAATTTCTGGATGCCTTGTCTTTATTTCAAGTTAAATATATCAACCCAAATTGTGGTTAAAAAAAAGCGATTTTTAGTTTTCTGTGTGTGCATTTCTTATTAAATTAAATAACTTTATATATATATATTTTTTTTAATATTTAATATTGGATATTTTGCAAGAGGTTTTTAGTTACTATTCACATTCAAATTAAAAAAATGAACATGTAAAAAATGTCACTGCATTTCTAATATGTAATATGATATTTGTGCATGTTAAAAATCATCTACAATATTTTTTTTTAGTTTATGAAGGCAGTCTTTTTTAAAAAGCAAGTTTTAGTTAAACTAACGAGAGAAATTAAGATCTCATTTTTCTTTCTATTTTAATTAACATGAAATGCTTTTAGTGAATTAGTCATGAAATTCAATGAAAGTTATTTTTTAAAAATATACTACTATATATCTTGAAATTTAGCCCTTCAATAATTTTAGGGTGGAAAACTAAAAGGTTTCAGTGTCATTGCATTGCCATTGACATCCGACATTTACAAAATTTGAAGGAAATTCATTCAATAAAAATGTTTAAAATAGGTTACAAATTTTACTCCCATAAATAAAAAATCAAACAGAATTTCCATCTTCATAATGTTATCAAAAATGAATAATAATTGAAATAAGTGATGAAAAACAAATGAAAAATATCTTTCATTCACTAACAATTTAATTTTAATTCTTTAATATACTGCTTAAAGTTGAATAATAATTCAACTTAGGAGTTCAAAAGAGTAAAAAAGTATTTGAATTAGTTATCAGCAGAAAAAAACTATTAATCACAAAATTGTTAATTACAAGCATCCACTATTTTAAATGTTCTAACAAATGTTTTAAATAGTGTAATATATACATTATAAAAAACATTTTCAACATGGTAATGCTCTATAAGTACATTAAAAACAAAGATTTACAATTTTTCTACTCAAATTTAATCAAGCTATGCAAAAAATTGTCTAAGATATTTAAAATTCTTAACTTCTGATGATATCAGCACTCTACAGCGGTCGGTAACTTTTTAGATATTGCGGACCACTAATATAATTTTTAAAGATACGAATTAACATGAGCATTGAGTATGATATATATATTTATTTAGGTACTAGTCTTATAGCTAAAGACGCCGTTCTATGGCACCGTTTTCGCACTAAAACACAAAAATGCCGTTTCCGCGGCCGACACGTTCGAACCCTCGTTTTCTATAATACAACTTTTTTGTTGGGTTACAGATTGCAGGCCGCTATGTCGCATCGCAGTACAGCATGTATGTCGCATAGCAGCAAATACATTTTCCGAATTCGCACAGTTTATAAAATGGTTAAGGCTTGGTGAGAGGGTGTGTGTATTTGAATTTGATGGAAATGTTTTCATTGGATATTTTTTTATTTTAAATTATTGAAATGTTCAGATTTTGTAAAGTAATAATTATCAGACTTTTTAAACCGTACTGTATTGAAGTTAATTGGGAAAATGTTGACAAGATATATGTGTAAAGTGAGTTGGAATTAGGTAACGCATTGTAACGAGCACAGACGTTCGTTACATTGTTGTTGTTTTTTTTTTATTTATTAAACATGAAAGTAAATTAAAAAGTTCGCATTTAAAAATTTTCTTTAAGAATTAAAAATTGAAATTAAATATCATCTTAAACTCTTATATATTAAATCGCACAGATAATGAAAAATTATTAAAATAAAAATTTATTAAAGAAAAAGTATTTTAAAACTAAATTTTAAAAAGATTTGGAGATAAAATTATATCTTTAAAGTTATCTTTAAATATATTTTTGATTTGGAAAACAGGTTAATTAATCAGAAATGGAAATGATTGTTAATTAGTTAAATGTAAACCAGCCTTGGGCATTTAAAATGTAAAAACATCAGTCAGATAGGAAAACAATAGAAACTTTCAGCAAATGAAATAAATCCATTGGGAAATCGGACCTCAACGAAAAGGATCATCTCATCGATGACGTAATGTTAAGTCAATCTTTCAAAGTAATATAAAAGGACAAGTTTGGAAATTATTAGAGGAGTTATTGATGATTATTACGATGTAACAGCTAGGTGTTAGTGCTGAGGGGATTGAAAAAGACGCACAGCTTCAATCCCTTCAGTTCTGCTAAGAAAGGAAGAAAAATGAACCATCGTTTCTACATTGAGGACCAACTACACTAAAAAATCTCCGGATGGATAAATAAATCGGCCAACAGGATACCAATCTTCGGACGACGTGGGAATTCACGTTCAAACGGCAAGGAATATATGAAGATGAACTATTTAAATAACCGTAAGAACTTTAAAATTTATGAACAGTAAATTAAAAACTTTCCAGATTTAAATAATTGCAATATTATTCTATCTGACCAACATTATTTATTAATTAGTTATAATTTTATTTAATGTATTTATTTTGTAAAATCATTTCCATTTATTTATTTTTTGTTCTTTAAGTTTTATTATGATTTTTGTTTTCCGTTAAATTAATTATAAAAATGTTAAACTTAAGTCGGGCGTGAATGGCTGTATAGATTTGTAAAGTTATATTAGGGGAGGGTAATCTTAGGTTATTTATGTCGTTGTTAGATTGGGTCAATGGATTGGATATATTGATGTAGTTAGTAGATGTAATCGGAGATTCGCTACTGGCAGAATCGTTTATATATACGCCGCACTCACCCGGTTGCCTATGGAAGGAATTATAAGACGGAGAACGCAGTTCCTTTCTATGGAGTTTTTTTTTTATTGTTCTTCTCGTTAGATAGATGTAATATTCCTATCTGATTGAGAGTCAATGTCTTTTCTTAATTCTTTTGGTGCTGCCGTATTTCGTATTACATTGAATACATCGATATATCAGATGGATTGATGCCAGTTTGACTGCGAATTTTAGCCTAAGGTTAAATAGGGATAGAATATTTTAATTTCAATGCAAATCTATGTAGTATTCATACTCGATTCTAAATAAAAATGCATTAAATTTAAGTTGTTTATAGACGCTTGCATGGATTGTTTATCGGTTAACTATGTTTGCGTTTTCATATTTGATCAAAATATATAGACATTCGATAAATAATGATACCTTACGGTGAGTATCTAAAATGTATTTATTCGGATGTCTTTTAAGTTATTGGTGACAATGCAAGTATCTTATGGTGAATACTATTGGGTTACATATAAATTTCCCTCCGCAATTGTCAGTAATCAATAATTTTATATTTTGGTCGCTTATGTTTACTTTGGAATGTTTTTAACCGTGTAATCTATGTAACCGATCTATAGCAACTTATTATAACAAGCTTTTATAATCCCATCTGTGCGAACTTAATTAAAATGTAAAATTAGAATGTAATAGTAATTAAAGGTAAATTAAAGTCAAAAATCAAAGTTAAAAAATAATGTTAAATGTTAAAATGTAAAACTAATAATAAAATAATTTTAAATCTTATATATATGTGCATAAATAAATGTTTGTATGCTAATTACTGGCAGTGGCTTATTTTATTTATTTTTTTAATGTTGAAATCTAATTAGATAAGATATGATATTATTAAATCTCTGCTACTCCCTGAGCTAGTGACATGGGCTAACGACCGGAACCAAAATATTTAAAAAAAAAATTTTTTTTTTTTGACTTACGTATCTGCCTACTTTATAAATTTTTCTAGGTTGAAATGCCTAGATGGCGCCCCGTAGTGCAGATTACGTGAAGTCTCCTTCTCCCCGGATCGTTACAGCGTCAAATAACGTACTGTTCGTAACATTCCACGAGACAAACAAGATTCTACCGTGTGTATATTTTTTGAAGTAAAAAACAACGGTAACACAAAAACAATTATGCACGGTTTTTTGTAAATTTCATAAAAAGCATATATTATAAACATGGTTAATAAGTAAAGAAGACATTTTTGTTGTTGTTTAAAAAAGTTTTACTTTCTTTCTTTTCTCCGACTACGGTTATACTTTGTCGAATATAGTTTACATTTATTGTTATCATTTATTTTATAGATGTTAGTAAAAAAAAATATTTACAAAAATACGATTTTGATATTTTTTATTTTAGCATTACAAACAACAGAACACTAACCCTAAACCTAACCCTAACAACTTTTACTTTTTGTTGTCATTCTATTTGAAGTAAAAATAGTGGTAAAGCCGTAACCCCAGTAAAAAAATATCTGATAGAAAATTGATTTTTCTAATAAAGCAAAATAAAAAACACGAATCAAATTGTAATTTGTTTATTTTATTTTACATTTATTATTATCATTTAATTTGTATACATTAATAAAAAAATAATATTTAAAAAAGACGGTTTTGTTTTTATTTTCGCATTACAAAAAAAAAAAAAGATTATAATTAACGGCCCGGGAATGGTCATATTTTATAGTTTTAGCGTGAAAACGGCACCATCGAACAGCGTCTTTATCTATAAGACAAGCACCTCTATTTATATATTAATATTTATATGTTTTATAATTTGTTAAAGAATTATGTTTTTTGTTAATATAATGTTCATTTTATTTCGTAAAAATAAATGAATGTATAAATACGTATTTGTGTAATTTTCTACAAAAATTATTCTATCCTTTAATAATTTTTAAGTTTTAGTTCACCCAATTATCAAGGGTGCACTGTAGTCAAATTTGATGCTTAGTCAATTGTACAGAATTCGGCATTCTTATTTTTGTTACTTTTTTTATGCTGCTGACCGAGTAGGGGGTAATTAAACACCTTTGAGGTAGATAGATGCAAGTCACAATAGTATTTTGTAACAAATCAATTAGCAATATAATGTTCTTGTTCTATTTTACATATAATAATACAGCTTAAACAAAATTTATTTTTTATTTAAAAATTTTATTAAAAGAGCTTACGAATTTAAATAATATCAGACCTTTATGAACCATTCAAATTACATCAAATTATTAAGTGATAAAATAATGCAAAAACCCGCAAATCTTTAAACATTATGACATATAATAAACATATAACTAAAGACATAACCACAAAACTAATAATATAGTACAACTCTGGATTAAACAACAAATTCTAACTTTATCACTAATATCATAAAATATTGAAGAAAAAAAAATCGTTCTCTCATAATGTTCGAAAAATTTTGAAATCAAGGTGCACGAGAAAGCAAATAGAATGTTATATCTACATAATTTTAGTTTGTTAGAATTAAGCACATTCATGCAATTCATAATTTAATAACAAAATCATCAAATTAAAAAACTATTATTAGAATTTAATATATGTAATGATAGAATTATGACTAGAAAAAGTTAATATAATAGTACAGATGAATAAAAAAAAAGTTAGACATTAAGTGATGAATGAAGAGAGAGGGAGTTTATTCTAATATTAAAAAATAGATGCAATATTGCTGATATTATTTTAGAATCAAGAATAAAAGGTAGTTTGATGATGATGTAACTTGAAGCTATTACAAGAGTCCTACAGATTATAAAAAACATATACTGAGTAGTGAATAAGATAATAAAAACATCATTTTGGGGAAAAAATCAAAAAAGTAAATGAAAATGAATAAAAAATTAAATATAACAAAAACCAGTTATTACAAGCATTACAAATATAAAAAAAGTTATAGTTTACAATTTATAGCTAAAAGAGATTATAAATTTTTGTACAGAAAGTAATGAAAAATTTACATATTGAAAGCTTCAAGTGATAAGAATAATTTCAAGGAAGATTTTATATTAATTTAGAAAGAGCATTAAAAAAACTTGAGCAACTGAAGCTACATTTTAAGAGTGAAAGAAGTACAAAGTCAAGAAAGAACAGGTTATTCTTAAATTAAAGAAATTTATTGACAAAAAATAACTGCAAATGTAACAAAATAAATGACAATATAAATCCAAATCAAGGAAAATATTTGGAAAAAGTTATAATACATAAATTAAGGATATGAAGAGTAAAACATCAAAAAATCTTGGAAAAACACCAAGATGTTTAATAAAATGTTGAAAATGGAAAGAATAACTCATAGGCAATATACAGATATGTTTAAAAAGTTTAGAGCAAATCAAAGCCTCATTAAAATTTATGGTAAAGTGCTAAATATTAAAATGCTAGAATATATTGCGTTAAGAGATGGAAAGGTAATGGAAAAATACCTCAACTATTATCAAATGTTACCTACCTGCTTGGTCAAAGTAATTTATTACATAGTTATTCAAGTGTCTTAAAACAGAGCTTAATGTATATTTAAAAGATAAAGCTTAGATAAATATAATTAGAAAAGATGGAATTGATATAACTTATAATAGAATAAAATATTTCAAGTGGAAAAAGCTGAATAACGGGAATGAAACAAAGAAAAAAAAGATAAATGATCATTAGGAGAAAAGAAAGAATGATTAGGGGAGAGGATAGAAAATATTGAAAAATATATAAATGATTCATTTAGAAGGAATAATATCAAATTTATTAACAAAAAATAAATCAGGATGACTAAGATGAAGTTTAACAAAGCACGGAGAATTAATGACATTCCAATTTGCACTTGATATTGAAATAATTTTTATTTTCCAATAATTATGGTCCTCTAGAGAAAAAAATTAATGCAATAAAATGTGAGGGTTTTAAAACAAATTAAATCTTATGAAGCTAAGGATTTAATAAGATGATCAAACAAATATTTATATGTTAGACATTTGTAGCAGCAAAGCTATTTGAATTATGAGTATATAAATGAGAAGTACAATATAAATGCTGAGGACTAATTGGGGAGATAAAGAGGGTAAAAAAAGATGTTGACATTTGTTTCATTGATCTTCAGAGGTTTAAATGAATGAGCAGCAGAGATAATGATGAATTTAGGAAATAGGGCACTATTAAACTTATTATCATGTTTTAATAAGATGGCACAGAAGAGAGAATTTCCAGATAGCTGGAATAATACCAGAGTAACATTACTATTTAAAGGGAAAAGGCAAGGGTAAGGATCGTAGAAAGATCAATGTTATATAAAGTTTACGCAGATATTGAAGCAATGGATCTGAAGCCCGATCCATGCTTCACATCTTCCTATAAACTTAATTAGTATTGTAGACCTGAATTAAGTTTATAGTTCAATATCAGCAGGGTTTTGCATTAGAGTTAAAAATAATTATGCTTATCAAATGTGTTTTACATTTAAATATTTTGTTTTAAATAAATTTCATTCTATTAATAAAAATTGCTTAACCTATTAGTCAAACATATATATACATCTAGCGTATATATATGAGTTAATGCAAAATTCTGCTGAAATAAAATGCTTATTCTACTATAAAAAAATAATAATATATTGTTGTTAAAATATTTAGTATGATTTGATTTTGAGATAAGCCCGCCAACATTTTCTAAAAGAATGTATAGTTTTAATTAGTGAGCCATTCAAGTCTAATTAAAGATGGCCTTCTCTTTCTTTCTTTTTAGTTAATAGAATTCAAACTTTAAAGAAAGAAATTTAGAGTAAAAAAGTAAAAGTTATTTTTAGAAAATGTTGCTTTGAAACAAAGAAGCATGGGGAGGCTTATCAAGATTTCAGATCATACAAACAATAGAAGGTAGCTAAGAAAAAAAGTTATAAAAGGGAGAGAACAAAAGAGGAGATTCATTCAGATTTTGCTATTGGAAGAGTGATATCAGATTTTGCTATTGCAAGGTTGATTCAAGATTTTGCTCTTGCAAGTTTCATTCAGATCTGCTATTGCAAGGTGCATTCAGATTTCTCTTAGGAGAACTCTGTCAGATTTTGTTTGTGATTTTATTCCAAAAAGTCTACAATTATCGTCTACAAATCATGAAGAAGTTTGAACCTGCTCAAGCTAAAAATTGTATAAGTATGATGGATTCTAATATGCTCGGCTAGGCAAATAAATAGCTTTGCCTATCGCCGGGGTTCCTCAATACCAGAAAAATGCCGTAGTATTTACTCAATCGTCATCTGAACTCTGTGCCGTGTCTGGAGGACTTTTTGTGAAACCATGCTACTGATTTCCACTTTCCTTGTCCGGTCGAACACATCTCATCAGACGGATCAAGCTACGCCCGTCGATGGAACATGACCAAGGAATAAGGAAGGTAATCATATCTCTCCTCATGAACTATTCATTATGCTACCCTTTTTGTCCATACTTTTTATAATTGCTTTCTTGAATATTTATGAAATGTTTGCTTAATGATATTTATAATGTAACTATTTTTATTAGACTAGTTAGATATATGTATATGTGATCATCTACTTAGATAGTTAACCCCTTTTCTTCGCTATTCTTCATTACTCCCATGTGTAAATATTTTAATTTCATTGCGGTTAAGTTTATTAGTTAATTGTTCATATAAAAATCCCTTTCCAGTTTTATTCATACTTGTAAAATTTAGTACGAGTAAGTTTCTTTTTTTCTGTTTTGTTGTTTGCCAATTTGATCTCCTCGATAACGCTTCTTTTGTTCGCCATTAGCTTCTTACGTATGTCAGATTTAGCGATATACATCTTAAATGGTTTTAAACTCTGTTTTAGTGCAAAGCAATTAGAAACTGCTTTGCGGAAAATTTTTATTATTACACATTATCGAGCAGATTCGAGTTGACAATGTTTAATAAAACTGGGAAGGAAAGATTTAGACCTCAAGTATATTAATCGGGTTTTCATTGTCTCATTAGTTATTCAGAAATTTCGGGGAATAGCGAAGGCCATTAAATTTATTAATAATATTTCAAATGTCATTTATTAAAGATATTTATTTCACTAAAAGCTTGCGTTTTCTAGTTATCTTTTAATGCTTTGTTTTACTTTCAAATGATCCAGGCACGCAGAACACATATTTCTAAGTATTTTTGCAATTTAACTATTTTAACTCCGCAGGTGGTTTTGTCCATGTATCCCGCTGATGCTAAGCTCGTGGCTCGGGAAGAAAATATCTATGCGTGTCTCAAATAGTGTTGTTGGTTCGTGGGTTAGTCTCGAGAATATACGAAGAGGGCAGGGGTCATAGTATTCTTGATTTAATATCTCGCGTATGAGTGGCCCCGAGGTACCTTCGCCTAGTATTCGAACTGGGTTAAGCCAACATACATCATCTGACCATCACAATGGTGGCTGGAAGGGTTG